>JABFPJ010006988.1:0-10354 GCA_022817425.1 Gryon sp. ZL-2020 | reverse complement strand
CGGTCCAGAGATGGCGCCCCACGTCTTTGTGTACCTTGATGATATTATCATTGTCAGTGAGTCTTTTGATGAGCACCTCTACTGGCTTGAGAAAGTGCTCCAAAAGATTCGCGCAGCCAACTTGACCCTCAATCGAGAGAAAAGCGAGTTCTGTTGTTTGAGCGTCAAGTATCTGGATTTCATCGTTGACGAAAATGGTTGTCATGTTGACCCAGGTAAAACTGCGCCAGTAGTGAACTTCCCTACCCCAAAGACAATTCACCAATTTAGAAGATTCCTGGGAATGACTTCCTGGTATCGGAGGTTCATCCCCGCATATTCCACAATCTCAGCCCCTTTGTATGAGTTATTAAAGGCAAATCGCCGGTGGAAATGGGGGGAGGAACAAGAGAAAGCTGTGAGTACCCTCAAGGAAAAGTTGACCACTCCTCCTACTCTAGCTTTTCCCGATTTCTCAAAGCCCTTTACCCTCCAAACCGATGCCAGCTCCACTGGTCTTGGTGTAGTCCTCACCCAAGAGCAAGATAGCATCGAGCGAGTCATAGCCTACGCTAGTAGAGTTCTATCGGACCCTGAAACCCAGTATACAACAACCGAGCGTGAATGTCTTGCCCTGATCTGGGGTATCCGCAAATTCCGCCCCTATTTAGAGGGATATCACTTTCGAGTGATAACAGTTCACAGCAGCTTACGCTGGTTGCAGAACCTCCAGAATTCAACTGATCGGTTAGCCCGCTGGTCAATGGAATTGATGGGCTATGACATAGAAATAATCCATCGCCCTGGCGCCATGCATCATGTCCCCGATGCCCTATCCCGGATTATGAAGACGCCGAAGCCATAGCCACACTTGAGGAGAGCGTCGATAAGTGGTATTGGCGTCTCTATAAGCGGACTCAAGATTATCCCCATCTAAACCCCAATTATAAAATAGAAAACGGTCATCTCTATTTCCATTCCGAAGATCGCATGACCGATCCCCTTATCCCTGATCTCCACGCCTGGAAATTAGTATTGCCCCAAGAATCCCGCCAAGCCGCCTTAAGCCAAGCCCACCAAGTGCCCAATTTTATTTATCGTTAGAGCCGCGGAAGTCTGCGCGGTGGAACACGGTCCACCGCGTGACAAATTTAATAACATTTTATCTTATAGTGAAATTTATTAGTGACATGAATTAAGAAGAATTAATTCAATTTTGCATCCGTACTGTGACGGCACTAGAATAAATTTCAAGGTTTCTGTGCGGCAGATCCCCAAGTAGCTGAATTATAAGTCAAAATTTTGGGTCTTTTTGGAGAAAAAATTGTAGAGTAACGTTAGCTAATTTATTTAACTATGTAATTAATAAATAAGATCTTATCCTAGATTAGTTTCTCAAATTGATGATTCCTCAAGTAAAATTCGCAAATGAACTTGCTAAGCTTCGCATGAGTATCGCATAAGCTCCGCATGGCAGATTGGCATAAAAATTTTCTTTCAGGATGTTCATTAAAGACGTTCGCATGTTATGATTTTTATCTTTGTTTATTTTTTCAAAATTACATATTTTCATTTTTTCCTTTATCTATTTTGCGAACGTCTTTTATGGATGAATAAATACTGAAAAAAACAGTCTGCCATGTATTTAGTGGAACATGCTTGTAAAGACGACAATATTGACTAATAAAATACGTGTTTAAATAAATAAAATCTTTGTATCAGATATACAGTTCATTTAAGGATGTTTACATGGATTTCTACTATCTAATTCTAGTTTTTCTACTACTCTTTGTTTTACGTTATTTGATTTTATTAATTTTATTAATACAATGTGTGCTTAACATGATTATAAAAAAATAAAAAGTACTTTCTTAACGTGAATAATACTTTTTCTGATATTCATTTTGTATATTTTATATATGTTTAAAGTCCTATATTGATATTAAAACTGAAATATTACTAATAAGTTTAAAATGTTAATAGATTTACTACTGTAACGCACAAAATTAATATAGTCTAATTATGTATTTTTTACATTGTGCGACAAATTTAAATGTTTTTTCTCCTCGTAATTTCGTTTCAATTTTCTTCTACGTTCGTCACCATAAAGGATATGGTGACGAACACATACTTTAATCAATTTTATTAATTTCAAAAATAAAGCTACTAACAAATAAAGGTAAACTACGACAATACACACTTGTCGTAGCACATCATACAAAATATTAGTCAGTGCAGTTAATCCTGGCGAAACTGGCTAGCCGAAAGGACATGAAACTTAAGTTTTCGGGTTTTATACCCGAAAATTCTGTCGTTAGAAGGCAACGCATAAGTTCATATTCATAAAAACTGTAATGGGCATAGTACATAACATTCATAGTTTTGTTTAGTTTAAATTAACTCAAAATTAGTTTCTTCTTTTTTTCATTAGTTGATACAAAGGTAACACAAATTTACGTGAAACTGTGTTAAAGACGAAGGTTTTACCTTCAATTTAAAAAAAAACGTCCAATTCAGATGGAAATTTCGGTTTATACGCAAGATATAGCGGTTTATACGCAAAAGTGAGTTTTTTCTTTAAATGGCTGTATCTTTCGTAATTCACATCGGATCAACAACTTCTTTTTTCTTATTTGTTAATTTTTCTCCCAAATAAAAATTCTTGTATGTTAACGTTTCGAAATAATTTTATTTCCTCATCAGAACTAAAAATATAAATATAAAATAATTTCAATGTATAAAATATATTCAATGTTAACCAATTCTTTTTTTTTATTTGTTTAGAAAAAGATGAACTTTCGAAGTACGCAAGTACGCCAGTACGCAAAATTAACTTCAATGTGCACAATTTAGCTGTATCAACGTTTAAATTTTGCAAAAATTTACAAAAAAAAAAGTATCTTCAGTTTGTCTAAATTTTCTCCATTGAGCAAAAGTAAAACTCAAATTTCGATACAAGCATCTTAAAGTAGAGGCTTTTACGAACAATCTAAAAAAACGGTCCAATTTCGATGGAAAATCATAAAGTTATGTTAGTTTGAATTTTACTGAAAATTTAGTAAAAAATTCTTGTCCGGATTTTTTTCGTGCCTAGTGTAGTTTATATATAATGTACGTTAAAAACATTAAAAAAAAATTTAATTTGATTGAAAATGAAAAAGCGCCAAGTACAAAGACTTTATGAAATAAATAAGTTAAAATATTCGTTTCAATTTGTCTAATATTTTTTGTATAAATGATATATATATATAATATACGTTAAAAACATTAAAAAAAAATAAGAATTTCATTGAAAATGAAAAAGCGCCAAGTACAAAGATTTTATGGAATAAATAAATTAAAATAACTATTATAAATTTCCTCTTACTACTCAATCTTTAACAATTTCGTTATCATCAAAAACTTATAGAAATAACTGAAATAAAAATGGCCAAGTACGAACAGACTATAATCAAAGACTTAATCATAAGATTGTTAATTCTCAAAAATATACTACCTATATTAGTTTTCCTCAGTTTACTTAGTTTTCTTGGTTTTCTTAGTTTTCTTAGTTTTCTTAGATTTCTTAGTTTTCTTAGTCTAATAATTATGGAATTGTAAAATACTTGGCCGTGACTAATGCTCACTGCCAAGTATCTTTATCTTTATTTATTATTTTATATTCTATAAAATATTGAACTACCCGCGTGGAAAAATTAGTCTGGATACAGTCTGGCAAAGTGTATCCAAATTGCATCCTTACTATATCCAGACTAATTTTTCTCCTAGGGTATAAAAAATGGATAAATCAAAATAACTTGTAAGCAATAAATTTTTCTGGCAGTATCCGCTAGATTTTCAAGCAATGCTTGAAGTAAAATGTTGCCCAAAAACATGACACACGGAAGAAAATAACTAATTAAAAATTACTAAGTATCAGAGTAAACTTGTAACGGTAACTGCATTCAATAAATTTTACTTTCTAACTTAGCAAAATAATGTTAACATTATAAAAAAAATCCATCTCCGACTTTCGAACTCGGTACCTGCGCTGTTTCTTAATAAGCCGTCGTACTTTAACCTCGCATCTATTCGCCCGACTGAGTAAATTGTTTACGTTACTTAAACTACCAAGGCAATTCTAAGTAAGTTTCAATTGGAAACAATTTATAATATTTCATTAATTACTTATATTGCATGGTTATTTCACTTAAGCTGTATTTAAATTTAAATTATTTTATAAAAAAAATGAATTAAAAATGTATTGTAGGAATTATTCACTCGTAGACAATAAGCAGGTTGTATTGTTAAAGAAAAATATATGTTTAGCCAAAGTCATTTTTGTATTTAACATCTTCTAAGGTATAAACTATATTATTGTTCAACATTGTTCGTAATTCACAATTGCTTTTCGAAAAACCAGAAAAAAATTACCACTATTTTTTTACGGTAAACCACAAGACTCAAATTTTGCACAGTATCAAGATTTCAAGGTTCCACAGTTACAATTAATCGGTATTTTTTAAAAAACTTTGTTTATTAAGTACATTCTTATATATATTAAGATTTATTATTCCTGCATTTTTTGAAATTCAAATTTGCCGCCAAAATGTATGATTAAAATATTTTTAATCTCAATATATTGTTTTACATGAGAGTACTCATAACGAATAAATCTTACATGTTTACTTTTTATTTTACCTTTATTTGTTAATAAATTAATTTTTCTTATTAACAAAATTAAATAAAGCATTTGGTTGTGTTAGTCGCATATTCCTCTATCAGAATATCGAAACGAAATTACAAAGAGAAAAATTGTGTTGCAGAATATTATTATCAAGACAAACAGATATTGCACAGTTTAATATTTGACTGTATTAAGAAGTCCGGAAGAACTCCGACGGTGAAAGTTTTTTTAAACGAACCGCGAAATTTTCAGAACTATCGGAACTATGATAACAGCATGCATGATTATGTCAGGGCTCGCGATTTATGTCAAAACCGTTTTTTATGATATATATACTCTTAAGAATTACTTCACTTATTCCATATTCGTCATATCAATATAAGCTTTGCGTTTAATAATATATATCGCAAAAATATTCTTGTTAAACAATAATATTTATTGTTTCGATTATTACAATGTCAGGGTCTTGTCAAAATATTTATATACTGCCTTTGATTCCAATAACTTAGAAAAGATAGAACTACAAGAAAAATCACACATTACAGTTTCATATTTTCTTGCTACAGATGGCGTACGTATAAAATATATAAATGAATGAATGATGCTGATTTATTTATTTGATTAATCAGAAAGAAAAAAAAACAAATGAAAATAAAGAAGATGAATAGTGTTTTGTTTTAAGGTTCGACATAATTAGTTAATCACTTAGCACTGAGCAGTGAGTGGGTACACACATAATCTTTGCAGCATTGTGTTTTTTCGTTATTTTTTACCCATCTTTTGCGTTTTGTTTGGTATGCATGTATAAAAGTTTTCTACCAGCTCACTGAAATAGTTTGCTCTGGTATGTTTGTGATAACTTTTTTAAGTAAACGTTGATAATTCAATGGTATACCAATAATTGCATGCCTGCTTTCTGAAACATAACCTTATCAATCATACAGACAAAATCTCTGCTGCTTTGTCGCCTCCGGGCCGTTTTGTTTCAGATTGCTCAATGCTCCTTCTTAAGCACATCGGTCTGTGATTACTTGATGTGCCCTTTTCTATGGTTGCGGTTGATGCACGCTTATGGTTGTGATTGAGGATTTGGGCACCTTTGGCTTGGTATACGGCCCTTTACGGCATCTTGGGGCTACATTTGGTTAGCTACGCTACTACTTTCACGTGACCTATATCCAGTGACTTTCAAGCTTGAGAACTGGGAACTTGTTGCTGCGTTTACGGGCCTGTCGACACTCTGGGTCTCTCCTCACACAGCTATATCACTGCTATCCACGTTACTGTCTCCACTGCTACTAACCCTCAATCCTTCTAATTAATTTAATTTGATTTATCAATTTCATTTATTTATTTATTGGTTATCAATTTATTTAATTAATTTAAAATATACCAAATTATTATTCATTTATGGCTGCTTAATTATAATCTTTGCATCTTTAAATTTCCTTAATTTTCTTATGTGTGTGAGTACGTATACATATTATCTGATGTTAATGAGTACTAAATTGCGCCGTACAACAAATTCAACTCATATTGATATTTATTGTTTACATAATTACTTAATTTTTAGTTAACTCATTCATAATTTAATAACTATATACTCAGCTTATTTTGTTTATTTAAATTATTACTATGCCCTTTTTAGCTATTTAATCATAATCATTTTTTCTTTAAATTATTAAATGTGTGTGCAGTGTTTATGCATACTGATTGTGAGTGTGATTGTATACTCACGTGCGCTGTAAAATTAATGTAACTCAAATTATTATCGTTTCATCATAAAAGTATTTAAATTTATTTTATTCATATATATTCATTCTTTATTTAATATTCATATCTTCATATATTATTTTATTCAATACATGTATGAGAATTTTTGGTAATTATTACCTTTAGCTCTCCTCCCCCTAAGAGGGGGGGGGGTGAAACATGATATCTATGTATTTTTTCATGCTGATTACGAATCTGAAAGAATTTTGGGGTGGACTTTCTTCGTTTTCGAGATATTCACATTTAAAGTTTGCAAGAAAAGGTCGATGTATTTGCATAGGTTCACTTTATAATTTCTGTACATTACTAAAGGGGAGTGTCTACTGGCATGTAATCAGTGTTATCCGTGTAACCCGTGTTACCAGTGTCGGGTATGTTCGGTTTTCACCCGTTCCATATTACCCGTGCCACTATACTTCTACCACTTTACTCGTGTAACTTTACCCGTGCCACTTTACCTGTACTACTTTACTCGTGGCACTTTATCTGTACCACGTTACTCGTACGATTTTACCTGTGCAACTTTACCCGTGCCATCTTATCTGGTAGTATGATTCTGGCATGATTGCGCCTAGTTTTGTTACTTTTAATAGAACTATCAAGACGAACTTTGAGTGTGGCATGTCTTTGGCATTACTTTGGCATAACTCTAGCATGATGCGGTTAGTTTTGCTATTTTTTAAAAAAACTAACAAAACTAACTTGGACTGTGGTATGACTCTGCCATTACTCTGGCATGATTTCGGATAGTTATGTTAGTTTTAAAAAAACTAACTTTGATTCTGGCATGATTGCGCAATATCGATGTATTTTTTGCATGCTAATTACGAATCTGAAAGAATTTTGGGGTGAACTTTCTTTGTTTTCGAGATATTCGCATTTGAAGTTTGCAAGAAACGGTCGGTGTATTTGCATAGGTTTACGTTCAAAGGATTATTTTATTTGGGTTCACATTTATGACACATTTCAATGAATTTTGTAGGAATTATTTCACACAAAACTGCATAATAAATTAATTATTCTCGTTTGATTTCACTGCTGACCCTAAAAAGGGCCCATTTTTTCAGAATCATCGTTTTTTCAATCTTTCTTCTGCTCATCACTGTCGATGTCGTTTTGATATTTTCCAATTATGGGGACTCTTCACGCAAAAATGACGAAATTTCGAAAAAAAACCGAAAAACTTTTTTTTGAGTTTTCGGATACCTTAAAGTGTCCTCTTTCATGTGATGCTTTTATTTTTTTGAAACACTCTTTCAAAATGCATGAAATTAATAATTATGCACATCGATGCAAAGGCGAATGAAATGCTTTTACGGCGGTTTTTTTGCTGTCTTGTAACAAATAAACCCAAAAAATTTAGATTTTATGATATTTTTGACAAACATTATCTGTGTTTATTATCATCATAATAAAATTATTATGTATTTTCAGATTATATTTGAATGTAAATCGCAGAAAATGAAACTGAAACCTTAAAATGCGTTTTTCTCGTAAACTTATTTTTATCGACTTTCCAAATTTAAAATGTTGATGGGTGCTCAATGTTCATCCGATTGGATTCTTCTATTTTTTAAATTGTTCAGAATTCAATCTTCTAGGACAATTACGGACAGATTTTGAATAACTATTAATAAAAAAAAGTTATAAACAATAAAGTAAAAGAAAACACGTTTTTTTTGGCTTTTTTGGCTTGATTTTACATTATTGTCCATAACTTTTGTTTGTTAATAGTTATTAAAAATCTGTCCGTAATTTACCTAGTCCTCTAAATAAGTAACAAAATGGCGCCAATAAAAATAAAATTGCTTGTAATTTAAGGTCTCAGTACCTTTTTGAAAATGGATGTTTTTGAACATTTGTTTGTCAATAACTCATAAACAAATGATTTTTTTTCGGTTTTCAATACAGATTATTAATGCCTGAACTCTATTAATCACCAAAAAATCAAGGCGATTGCACTGAAATTGACGAAAATAGCCATTTTCGTAGAGAGTCCCCTTAAGCGGAAGAATCACGACGACCATAGGTTGGCATACAACCTTTGACGTCGCGCCATGTCCGCTCGATATTATGATATGTATGAGCATTTACAAAAAATGTAAAAATAGAAAAATATGTTCAGTTATTTAAATATTTAGCAATATAAGATTCGTAAATTACCGGTTTCAGGATCCAAAAAGTTATATTTGTGATTGACACACAAATGCTCAACTTTTTCCTTTCCAAGTTGACTATAAGATCTCCAACAATCGGAAATGATCGTGGTGCCGGGAAGAATCCATTTTTTAATCAAAGAGCATAGAGTCTCAGCAGTGAGATTTTCAACGGCTACGAGGAAGATCTTTCTAGATCCACGCTCGAAGCCGCCGAAAACACACTGACCTTTAATCAAACGACCTCTGCGATATTTTCTGTGACCAAACATGGATTCATCAATTTCCACAGTCACACATTCACCTCTAATTGGTGCCGAAACTTCGTCAACTCAAGCGATGCAAATCTACAATCACAAATATTTAATTAAATAAAACTATTAAAACTTAACAAAATTAACAAGACTGACATAAATTACAAAAATAAAAAATACCTCTCTGCAACGAAATTGAAAATTCACAACCGCTTTTGCTGACATTTCGAGCTCATGCTGAAGAATTTCTTGTCGTGGGTTCGGCACTAACAAAAAATACCCAATCCCTACAAACAAAATTTCTAAACTTTTGTGCGCATAGTCAAAAAATGTATGCGATCGAGCTGTCCGAAAAAAAAATCACATTGTTCCTTCATTTTTTTCTTCTTTTTCACGACAGTGCGGTATTTTCGGCAACGAAACACAAATGTCTCTTTGTTGAGTTCAACAAAGTTTTTGCACGTGTCGCACTCCATTTCACTGTGAATCACACCATGGCTAATTAAAAAATTAGCCAAACGCGTTGAATCGCTCGCGAGGATAATCAATTCCGACAGTTTCATAATGAAGAATGACGAAAATAATAATGACTTATTTTTACGAAAGTATTTGTTTTGAAATTAAATACAAAGGTACAAAAAATGTCAACAAGACCTTTTCTGCAAACTTTAAATGTGAATATCTCGAAAACGAAGAAACTCCACCCCTAAATTTTTTCAGATTTGTAATCAGCATGAAAAAATACATCCATATCATGTATCATATACCCCCCTCAGTGGGGGGGAGAGCTAAAGGTAATAATTATCAAATTCTTGTTCCTAATAATTTGTTATATTCCCGGGCTTATACATTTAGAAACATAGCTCGTGTTAACTTCCTATCATTGTATGCGAAGTCGTGTATGCGTAAGAGTATTTTTGAAGTAGTTAGTGGTGTTGATTTTCATATTCATAAATTGCATGAAATTGGTGAAATTGTTTATTTTCATGATCTTTTTAGTCAACCATTGTTATTTATATTTATTTTTTCATATTATGAAATTAAATTGAATCGCTTGATATTAAATCGCTTTTTGTTATAATCATCTACATGAGCTAATTTGTAGCTTTTCACTATTTAATAATCAGGATCAGTCAATGTTTAACTATTTATTAAATACGGAACGAAAATTATGACCAAAAAAGTTTCAAATGTGGTGACTTTTTCAAACGAGTATATACTTGTCCAAATTGTGGGAATATTTATCATAGTCAGTGCGGTCCTTTTCGCTTGACAAGGATTAAGGAGGAGTTCTTGAGGTGCTGTTATAATTGCCAACTAAATTACGGTGCTCGAAGGACCTCGATTAGCTCTCTCGATTCGCCTGCTTCCTCTATCCTTCTTTTATGTCATGCTAACTCTACTGGCTCCTTTGTCAAACCCAGTCAAATCGAACCGGTCATGGAGCAAAATAGGAGGATTAGCGCCAGTGGTCAATCCACCGAATTGCATAACATTATATTAATGTTGAATTCTATGAATCAAAA
>JABFPJ010006987.1:0-10355 GCA_022817425.1 Gryon sp. ZL-2020 | reverse complement strand
TTTTTTTTTTTTTTTTTTTTTTTGAAAATTTTATTATCAGCCATACGGTTGCCATGGCAACCGTATCACCAACGTACTTTAGATACATAATGATACGGTTGCCATGGAAACCTTATCACATGTAATATATAAATAATAATGATACGGTTATATAATTAAATACGGTTAAATAATATATAAATATAATGATACGGTTGCCATGGCAACCGTGGCACTATCGGTTGGCATGGTAATCATGTGACCATCGGTTGCCATGGCAACCGTTTCATGGGTGTACTTTAGACACCTGATAATATGGTTGTCATGGCAACCGTATCACAAACTTACTTTAGATATACAATGATAGGGTTGCCATGGTAACCATGTGACTATCGGTTGCCATGGCAACCGTATCACTGAGGCACTTCAGATACCTAATAATACGGTTGCCATGGCAACCGTATCACTGAGGCACTTCAGATACCTAATAATACGGTTGCCATGGCAACCGTATCACCAACGTACTTTAGATACATAATGATACGGTTGCCATGGAAACCGTGGCGCTATCGGTTGCCATGGCAACCTTATAACAGACGTACTTCAGGTACATAATGATTCGGTTGCCATGGCAACCTTATCACAGACGTATTTTAGATATATAATGATACGGTTGCCATGGCAACCGTGGCACTACCGGTTGGCATGGTAATCATGTGACTATCGGTTGCCATGGCAACCGTATACCAGGTGTTCTTTAGATACATAATCGTATGGTTGCCATGGCAACCGTGGCACTAGTGGTTGTCATGGTAACCATGTGACTATCGGTTGCCATGGCAACCGTATCACTGACACACTTCAGATACCTAATAATACGGTTGCCATGGCAACCGATACGCATAACTATAATTATAACATTGATCACTTTGTCCAAAAAATAGTTTTTGGAACAAATATAGAATTTATAATAAAAAATGAAATCTAGTTTGAATTTATTTAACAAAATTACCTTGTGATCTAATGGCGCTTCTGGTCCCTTATAGTGAACATATATATGCTTAATCTTATGGCTAAATTCCGCGGGTTCCACATGGTGCTCCTTGTGTTCTTCCTCGTGCTTGATTGGTATGTGCTCCAAGTGAATCCACTTTATGTCCTCATGCTTCTTCTCCCATCCCTTCTTCCAATCGTCCTCCTTCTTCTTCTCCTCTTCCTTCTTCTCCCACATTTTGATCCAGTCATCCTCCTTTTTATCCTCCTTCTTTTTCTCCTCTTCCTTCTTCTGCCACATTTTTATCCAATCATCCTCCTTTTTATCCTCCTTCTTTTTCTCTTCCTCCTTCTCCCAAGCCTTTATCCAAGAATCATCCTCTTTCTTCTCATCTTCTTCCCATTTTCCCCATTCTTCCTTTTTGTCCTCGTCCTTGGACTCTGCCATGACTTTCGCGTGCGCCTCGAAGTGCTCCTTTTTGGCTTTCGCAACTTCCGGCGTGTCGACTACATTTCCGTCGTGCCCAATCGGCGCTCCCGAACTTTTCCATATCACATTTTCATATGACGTCCAGGGTTTGGCGAGGGTTAGTGATAAAAGTCCAAAAAATATGACCTTTTGATTTATGAAAAAACATATTATTATAAAAAATGATAGTTTATTTTGTTTTATCAACTTTTATGCATTAAAAAAAGAAAAAAAAAAGAAAAAATTTTGGACTTCACCGAGAATTGAACCCTTGCCCTCAAAGTTTACGTACACCTCGAAGGCGCGAGTTCAATTCCCAATGAATAATTTTTTTTCTTTTTTTGTGTCCTTTTAATTTATAAAGAAATTATAATTATAACTTTTCTTCACTTTTTTTGACCTTTTAATTTTTTATAATATAATAATATATAATTATAATGTATTTCTTTTTTATAAACTTTTTAAAAGTTTTAAACATTAAACTTTTAAAACTTTTTAAAAAAGAGAAAAAAATTTAGACTTCACCAAGAATCGAACCTCCGCCTCCAAATTCTGCTTACACCTCGAAGGCATGAGTTCAATTCTCAAAGAATAACTTTTTTTACTTTTTTTTTACTTTTTAATTTATAAACTATAATTTTAATGTATAAAATTTTTATTTATACAAATATTTTTATAAAAAATAATGATTTGTTTCTATGTTATAAACTTTTTTATCAAAAAAAAGGAAAAAAATTGTGTTTCACCGAGTCGCGAACCCCCGCCTCCAAAGCCTACTTACACCTCGAAGGCGCGAGTTCAATTCCCAATGAATAACTTTTTTTTTCATTTTTTTAAAATGAAATTTAAACAAAAAAGTGGAAATATACAATTTTTTTTAATAAAAATGGTTTTTAAGAGTAAAAAAGGTATCCGCACAAAAAAGGCACTCACAAGATACTTCATGACTGTAACTCGATGACTATACCCGAGAGTAATTAATCGCGCCGACTGTTCTCGCAGATTTGACAAGTGTCGTTATATATAGAGAAATTTACACTAAATTATTCAATCAAAACGACTAAACTGACAAATCTGGAGAGAGAGAAACTCGAAATGATCGCATTTCGAGTCTTCCAGTCAAACCTGCGACATTTCTTCGCCTTACTTGATTTATCATTTTTCTCACTCGATTACGTGATTAAAATTTGTTTTACGCGATTACATATCATTAACATTTATTTTACTCGACTTACTAATGAGACACGTAAGAACTTAATTCGGGTTAATTGAAGGTCAATTTTTTGGCGCCACAAAAGGAACAAAGTCAAATAAAGCTATAAAATAAACTAAACAATCGGAGAGTTGTAAAATCGAGCGAAATTTATTGTTAAAAAATCGGCATTGCGGCACTCAACTTTTTGTAATATAAACATTTAATGTGCGAAAATTGCTTCCAAGTTATTTGGAGCACATTTTTTATGCAACATATACATATATATATATATATATATATTTATATTTTAATGAAATTTGCATGTAATAATTCGGGAATATTCGGGAAATGTGATATAAATATATATATATGTAATAAGATGATGTAAATAGTATTTTTTTATGTATAGAAATAATAAAGTATTTAATTTAGGAAATCGGTTGGAGATCGGTGGATTGATTGAAATTCCATAGATTGATTGAAGATCGATAGATCGGTTGAAGATCGATAGATGATTGAAATTCGATAGATCGTTTGAAGATCGATAGATCGGTTGAAGATCGATAGATCGGTTGAAGATCGATAGATCGATTGAAATTCGATAGATCGTTTGAAGATCAATAGATCGTACGAAGATCGATAGATCGGTTGAAGATGGAAAGAACGATTGAAATTCGATAGATCGTTTGAAGATCGACAGATCAGTTAAAAATCGATAGATCGATTGAAGATCGATAGATCAGTTGAAAATCGATAGATCGGTTTGAAGATCGATAGATCGGTTGAATATCGATAGATCGATTGAACATCAGTCAGTTTATAAAATCGGTTGTAAATCGCTTGAAAATCGGTAGATCGGTTTCTATATATATATGTATAGAAATCGGTTGTAAATCGGTTTTACTATTTATATTTATATTATATATATATAATTTGTAGTCTAAAAAAGAAATCGAAATAGAACGAAAAAATGCATAATAAAAAGTTAATATTCCACGCGATGGCACCTTAGAAAACGCGAATCGTTACGCGCCCTTAATCAGCGACCTCTTTTAATTAGTGTATAATGTTTGGTTGGGCGCAGCTAAACCCGCCCATCTCATATTTCGCAAATCGCTATTACGATGCAACATTCTTATGAATTGTGCCACGCTTCGGCCAGTCGCGTTACGCGTCACGGAATTTCTTTACCTCTGTTATTGCGATTCTCAATCTTTGTCCAATTTTTGCTCCTTTTTCTCATTCATTTTATTTCTCAATCACATTTTCATTCATTTTTCTGCGGAATGATGAAAATCGCTATGAAAAATGGTTGTTTTTTAATGAATTTTTGTGGAATTTGAGGAAATTGGGAAAATTGGGGGATGAAGTTCAAATCTCCATACTTAAGAAAAAAAACATTTTTTAAATAATTTATTTCAATCAAAATTACTATACAAATTATATAGTTTTAAAGAAATTTTAAAAACTAAATGAAATAAATAAAACATATTTTTTTATTTTTTTAATAAAATTCGGAGGCTTAAGTTCAAATCCCCATTCTTTTTTTTCACAAATTTTTTTTTAATAATTTTTTTTAATTAAAATTGCCATAAAAATAAAATATTCGAAATTATAAAGTAATTTTCATACCTTAAAATAAATAAAAAACAAATTTAAAATTTTATTTACAAAATTGAGAAACTTAAGTTCAAATCCCCATTCTTTTTTTTCACAAATTTTTTTTTAATAATTTTTTTAATTAAAATTGCCATAAAAATAAAATATTCGAAATTGTAAACTAATTTTCATAACTTAAAATAAATAAAAAACAAATTTAAAATTTTATTTACAAAATTGAGAGACTTAAGTTCAAATCCCCATACTTTTTTCTCAAAAAAAATTTCTAAAGAATTATTTTTTATTAAAATTGCTATGAAAATAAAAAATTTAACATTTTACACTACTTTTATTAAACTAAAGGAAATAAAAAAACAAATTTAAAAATGTGTTAACAAAATTGAGAGACTTAAGTTCAAATCCCCATACTTTTTTCTCAAAATTTCTAAATAATTCATTTTTAAATTTTTCTTCAAAATTGCTATAAAAATACAATATTTAAACATTTTTAACTACTTTTATCAACATTTTTAACTTTTTTGCAACAAATTGATTAACTTTCTAAAACAGTTGTCTAATCACATTTCTATGGCCGAATTCCAGCAATTTCAATCCAAAGCATTTATCGTCCGATTGCATCCCTTTTTCTTTCGATTGCAAATAAAAAAAAATGAGTTTATTTTTGCCGTTTCACTGCGATTATCAGACAAGAAACGTGACACCCGCGTGGCATTTGATTTGTCGCGATTTCATTCCGCGCTGGAAATTTCGTCATTCAAGGTCAACTGACCGATTGGCGCTGTAATTTTTCAATTGTGTGATTTCATTGTGATGCTGAGATACGCCTTCGATCGATCGAATGTAAAAACGATCGCAAAAAAAGAAAAAAAAAGAAAAAGCAATTCACTTTGGATTGAAAATTTAAGAAAATGTAAGAAAAAGGAAAAAACGCGAATATGAATTGCAAATGAATTGAATTACATGGAGTAATTGGTTTACAATATTGCGATGAAGAAATGTCGGTGAATTGAGTTAATTCATTCAGTTTTTGTTTTGATTTTTTATTTTTTTAATTAAATTATTGGAAATTTTTATGTATATGCAATAATTCATTTTTAAATTTAAGTAAATTGAAACAAAATTTTAAGTTAATTTAATGTAAATTTAATTTAAAATTAAAATGTTTATTTAATTTAATGTAAAATTTAATTAAAAAATTAATTTTGCATGTAATTTAATGTAAAATTGAATTTAAAATTTAAATTTTTATTTAATTTAATATAAAATTTAATTTAAAATTTAAATTTTTATTTAATTTAATTTAAAATTTAATTTTTATTTACTTAATTCAAAATTTAATTGTTTATTTAATTATTTTTGAATTTAATTTTTTATTAAATTTAATGTAATTTAAAATTTAATTTTTCATTTAATTTAATTTAAAAATTATTTGAATTTAAAATTACATTTTTTTATTTATTTTAAATTAAACATTACTTTAAATAATTAAAAAATAATTTTTAATTTAAAATTTATTTTTTTATTTAATTTAATTTAAATTTAAATTTTTATTTTAATATTATTTAAAATTTAATTTAAAATTTAATTTAATTTAATTTTACATTTATTGTTTTTATACAACTTTTAATTTAATTCAATTTAAAATTTAACCTTTTATTTTATTTAATTTTTCATTTCATTTAAAATTTAATATTTTATTTAATTCAAAATTTATTTTTGCAATTCAATTTCCATGTTTAAATTTAATTTTGTATTTAATTTACATATTTGAAATATTGGAATAATTAATAAATTTAACGTAAAAAATAAAATTTATAAAAATAAAATTTATAAAAATTTAATTTATACAAATTTTTGTTTCAATTTAAAAAATTTTATATTTCAATTTAAACATTGTATCTTCAACTTTTTCACTCCGAAACATCCACTAACCGTCAATCCAAAGTACCATTATTCTTAGCGAATAGAAAGTAATATATAAACGTCGTAAAAATTAAATAAAAGTAAATTGAGAAAAACATAAACTATGAAGATATGTACATATATAAATATAATTATGTTACTTAACTCATATCACCTAATTTATGACTTTTCATCAACTTTATTTCCAATACATAAATAAATAAATTAGTTCATTAATTAATTAACTATTTTTTAAAAACAAATATTAAATAAATAAATAATAATAATTTTAAAAACGATACATAAAATTAAAAAAAATTAAATAAAAAAAATGCAAATTTTGTTAAATAAAAAAAGCAATTTAAATTTTGTCAAATAAAAAAAAATTTTAAATAATTTCAATTTTAATCATTAAAATTTTATTGAATAGAAAAAAATTAATTTAAATTTTGTTAAGTAACAAAAAATAATTTAAACTTTGTTTAATGAAAAAATAATTTGAAAAAATGACAAATCAAAGTACATTTAGTTTGTCAGAATTAGCATTTGGGTACATAATTCCGATTTTTCGCATTCAGTGAAAGTAGTTTGCAAGTTGGAAAGAAAAATTGATATTCGAGTTATAAAATTGAATTACACAAAAATATTTTCCAGTTGTGTCATCCGGGACTGGATTTGGGTGAGAAAACAGGAAGAGTGGTACTGACCGCGTTGCCAAATGTAATAAAAGCAGCAAAGTGCACTGCTGCTTAACTATTCGCCATCAATATCTACGTTATGTTCAGTTCCGACATTTAAACGTTTGATCTATTGCAAGACGAAAAGACGTGATTTAAAAATTTTTATTTTTTAAATCACGATTTACTAAAGTTTGTAGTAAAAGTTACTATTTGAATAGTAAAATTTACTATTTAAGGAAAAAATAGCGGGAAATGAAGTATTCCAATAAATTTCACATAATAAGATGTTTAAAGTATCTTAGTAATTTTATTAAATATTTTTTATTTTCAAAAATCAAAAAAACTAAACTTTTTTCAGAAACTAAAAAAAGTATTTTTCAAAAATAAAAAATACACATTTTCAGAAATTAAATTTTCAAGAATTAAATTGTTTTTCAAAAATTAAGAAAATATTTTTGAAAAAATAAAAAAAATATTTTTCAGAAACTAAAAAAAATATTTGTTCAAAAATTAAAAATTTTTATTTCAACATTTTTTTCAAAAATTAAAAATTTGTATTTCAAATTTTTTTTCAAAAATAAAAAATTTTTATTTCAAAATTTTTTTCAAAAATAAAAAATTTTTATTTCAAAATTTTTTTGAAAATTAAAATTTTGTTTCAAAATTTTTTTCAATTAAAAAAATTATCATTACTTTCGAAAAATTAAAAAAAAATTTTTTTTTCAAAAATAACAAAAATAATTTTTTTTCTTAATTTAAATAAAATGTTTAAATTGGACCCATAGTTTTGTTATTATTAAAATATGATGCAAACATAAAAAAAAATATCCCCATCGTTAACGCGGCATAAATTTACGACAATATTACAACAAGCCATTTGCATCGAAATTGATATAATAATGCATTGTCCCGCTTCCACGTTGAATGTGTTGATACTTTGGAGTTTTACGATTCTTGCACAATTTGTTGCTTTTCGTCTATGCAACACAAGTTACGTTCAACTGTCGTTAAAGAAATTTATTTATTTAAATAATTATCGTCAAACTATATATTATAATTAACAACTAACTCAAACCCATTTTTCAGCTCACAAAAAAAAAGTTTTTGTCGGCGGACACTTTTATGTTATTATTTAAACAAGATTTTGAAATTTAATATTTTTTTAAATTTCTTTTTCTTTTTTAAATTTCGCGGTTTTTTAATTTTTGTATTTCTTTTTTAAATTTCGCGGTTTTTTATTTTTGTATTTTTTTTAATTTCGCGGTTTTTTAATTTTTGTATTTCTTTTTTTAAATTTCGCGGTTTTTTTATTTTTTTTTAATTTTGCAATTTTTATTTATTTAATTTATTTTTTTTTATTTTTATTTTAAAATATTTTATTTTAATTTTGCAATTTTTATTTGTAAAAAATAGTTTAATTTTGCAATTTTTTATTCATTTTATTTTTTTTTTTATTTTTCATTTTTTATGATTTTAAATATTTTACTGAATAAATAATGATAATTTGTTAGCGCACTTGAATTTGATTTTCTTCGCGACTTTTTGCATTTTTATTATATTTATATTATAAGTGGACAAACATGCTAATTATTTAACACAAGAATTACGCGAACGAAGCCCGTTTTCTGTAAGCGGCAGAAATTCCGCGACGATGAAAAATCTTATCATTGAAATAGCAAATGTTATAGAGCAATTACAATCGGTTGATAAAATTAGCAATTTTATAAATATTTCGTTCTAAATGTCAAACATTTCTAGTTTTAGGGAAGTAAATAAACAAATAAATAAATTAATATTTATTTCTTTTTTTTAATTAATGCTGATTATAAAATAATGGAAATTTTTTATTTGAATTTTTGGAATTTGAGATTTGACATTTGAAATTTAATTTGAATTTAAATTTTTTAAATATGAAATTTGAAATTTGAATTTGAATTTGAATTTTTGAAATTTGAATTTGAATTTTTGAAATTTGAAATTTGACATTTAAAATTTAAAATGTGAAATTTGAAATTTGAATTTAAATTAACATTTTTTGAAATATGAAATTTGAAATTTGAATATGAATTTGAATTTAAATTTTTTAAATATGAAATTTGAAATTTGAATTTAAATTTGAATTTTTGAAATTTGAAATTTGACATTTAAAATTTAAAATGTGGAATTTGAAATTTGAATTTAAATTAACATTTTTTGAAATATGAAATTTGAATTTTTGAAATATGAAATTTGAAAATTTTAATTTAAATTTTTGAAATTTAAATTTTAATTTTTTGAAATTTGAAATCTGAAATTTAATTTTTCAAAATTAAATTAGACTTTGGAAAACTTTGAACTTTTGTCCCTGAAATTTAAAATGACAATTTTTGAGTTCAAAATTAAAATTCGTCCTAAACCCAATAAAAATCGTCATTGAGAAATTAGAATGCATTTCTCGGCAAATTTCCTCGAGATTCAATAAGAATAATCATTCGCTAAACTCATGCAAAATTCATGCTAATATTATGGGAATTGTATGGAAATGTGTAATGCAAATGTTATGCTATGCATTATTACCACCTTGAGGACAATACTCAACCAAACGAACAAGCATCCAAACAAACCTATAATTTTTTATTTCTTTCTTTTTACTATAGATTTTATATCGACAAAATAATTGGCTCTAAATTATAACATATTATCCAATAATGCTATTAAGAAACACCTCAACATTTTTTTTATTAGGAAAAACTAAACATTTTTTTTATTTTCTTAATCATGAGATTTTTTAACAATTTATATTTAAAACAATTTTTTTTTAATTTTTTAAAAAAATTAAAAACAAATAAAAAAAATATTAAAACAAATATTTAAAACAATATTTTAAAAATCAAAATTTTTTAATCTTGAAAAAGAAACAGGTTTTCTTAATTAAGATTTTTTTATTATGAAAAATAAACAATATTTATGAATTAACATTTTTTAATCATGAAAAATATAAATAATATTTATAAATCCAAATTTTTACATCTTGAAAAAGAAACAAGTTTTTTTAATTATGGAAAATATAAACAATATGGATAAATCCAAAATTTTATAATCTTGAAAAACAAACAGGATTTTATAAATCAAGATTTTTTAATCATGAAAAGTAAACAGGATTTCATAAATCATGATTTTTTAATCATGAAAAATAAACACAATTTCTTGAATTCAGATTTTGTAAGCATCAAAAATTAATCTTTTTTTTAAATAAAGATAAACAAACAATTTTTTATTAAATAATTTTTTTAATTCATGAAAAACGAAAAATTTGTTTTAATCCTGTTTATTTTTGTAACCGTGAAAAATAAACAGAATTTTGATAATAAAAATTCTTTAATGGTGAAAAATAAACAGGATTTTTTTAATTTAGATTTTTTTTAATATCAAAAATTAACCATTTTTTAAAATCAAGATTTTTTTATGTTTAAAAATAAACAAGATTCTGTTTAATAAAAATAAAATTCTGTTTTTGATCGTAAGAAATAAACAGGAT
>JABFPJ010006986.1:0-10355 GCA_022817425.1 Gryon sp. ZL-2020 | reverse complement strand
CCGGAAAGAGAGATTGTTGGTTTGACTTTGGGCTTAGTCTCGCAGAATCACCGTGAATTTTTCACGGTTGGCGAGTTCCCGATTTTAAGCTGCTGTCTTTACTTTTGAAAGTTGTCGGATAACTCTTTTGCGCGTTATCAGCTTTGCCATGACTTTTGAAGTTTCGGTGTTATGGTCCCTCGAGTAAAAGTTGAAAAGTTCAGTTCAAAGCGCAGATAAGACTTGATTTAGAAAGGAACTAGCTACGTGCATAAATTTTCAATTGATGGCTGTTTTATTGCCAAATTAACAATGAACCTGATTTATTTGAAACAGTCAATTTTAGATCAGTTAATTTGTGTAGCTCATCGTTTCAACGAAATACTTTGTGAAAGTGTTAATTCTTCAAGGCGTTTATGAAAGAATTTTATTTTTCTTAATGTTTGAGGTGGAAATGAAGCTTTTTATAATAAAATTGTTTCATCAGAGATAAAATTACAAAAATTTATTGAATTTGAAAAGCATAAAAGCATACAACACTTTATTGTAAAACCTTTTTTGTATTCTTGCACTTTATTTTATTCAACATAATAGACTTGAAACGTTTTCAATTACTAGAAAGGTTTGCTTCAGATTGTGGATAGACAATAAAAAATTCTTTTATTATATTAAAAAACATTATAAGAAGTAATTACAAGAAATCGTATTTTACACATTTATTTTTTTTCTCCAGCTAATAAATGTTAATAACATTTTTAATCACTTAACTAAAGGAACACGTCCGGAAAATTTGCATAAAAGTTACTATACTGCATAACAAACAAGGGACAACAGCGATTTTCTAATATTTTATACTATATTTTCAAGTATATTTGTAACATAATGAATCAAACAATATAACACAGTAAGCTCTTTTTCTCATACAGTATGGTAAAAGTAGCTAGACGAATCAATTTTACAATACTGTATCATAAAATGTATGACTTTCATATTTACTGTGAGTATTAACTAAATAAGCTGCTGTTGCTTGCTCAAGCTAAGCAACAGCAGCAATGGACAGTACATAGATGGGTGACCGTTATATTATGAAATATATAATGATATTA
Source organism: Gryon sp. ZL-2020 (assembly GCA_022817425.1). Taxonomy (NCBI): domain Eukaryota; kingdom Metazoa; phylum Arthropoda; class Insecta; order Hymenoptera; family Scelionidae; genus Gryon; species Gryon sp. ZL-2020. Next base: position 9,270 of record JABFPJ010006986.1, on the reverse strand, counting down.
GGGTATAATTTTTAATAACGTAAAAAATATAATAATAATTTAGAGACAGTATGGTAAACTTTATTATATTTGAATTTTATCCCCACGTTCTTAGACAGTATAGTAAAAATATATCGAGATTGCAAGAATTTTTATCGCAATTTTACCCGACGTGAAACAAAAAATGTTAAAAACGGGAGTTTTTCAAATGATTTAATAATATAGAACATTGTTGAAAGTATATAGATGACATACAATTATATAAAACGCTGATGTATACAGTCATAAACATAATAATTTTTTCATGAATATAATATTAACATACAAATGTCAATAAATCATTTTAGCAGTGTAAAGGCATTTGTAAGGAAAATTTCATTTACAGCCAATGCGAGACGATATTTGCCATTGATAAGATGCTCATCTGTAGTTAACAGACATTCTTTGCATACTGCGACATGATATACGATACGTAAGAACGTATATCACGAGACACCTGAGATCGATGTCGAGAAAGCATTTTGGATCATGTGAGAAAGGTTTCCTGTTATCAAGGGAATCCTAGTATGAATTTCTATGACGTGACAATGTCTGATATTGGACGGAATATATATCCACACATATATACATACTGCTTCTTGCAAAGATCGAGGTGATATTTTTATCATATATACGCGTGCTATTGTAACGTCTATCATTAAAGGTAACACTCATGATATACTCATTAAGAGAAGAAATACGCGTAACGATATTACATATATTTTTGTCACTTCAAGATTTTCTTAGTATTTCACTTTCTTCAAAAGTGGTATATTAAGTAAAATAAATGTGTGTAGATGTGTTAAAGTAAAGTTAAAAGCATTCTACCTTTCGTGCAAAAATCGATAAGATAGAACCGATTTTCATAATATAAATTGTCAAACTCTAGAAAATCACGCTTCTTCAGGAAATAATCTCGTCGATGTACCTCATACGCCTAGTTATCTTGATTGCTGTTTTAAATTTCACTGTAACTATGATGTTCTGAATCGTTAAATTATTGATTTATTGAAAACATAAAAATATTTTTTTCTCTTAATAACAGTGCTTTTATTTGAAATACCAAAATTCTTTTTTACATAATAGATTAAACCTTTTTCTTACTAAAGGAGTAATATTTTGGTTCATTTTCATTTGCACATACTTGTGTGATCTTATCCTTTGATTTGTATCTGTTACAGCACTTGGGGAAAATGAAGGCGGTAACCATAGGCCTTTTTAGCCTTTACTAAATTTATTTATTTCATTTACTTATTCATAATATTCTTATACCTTATACCCTAATATCTTTATACCTTTTTGCGTTATACTCATTTAATTTATTGTAATTTATCAAGATCACGCTCATATTTACCTTGATTATGTTAGGAATTTTATTTAATTTTATTTCCGTCTACACACAGCGAACTATTTTAATGTTTCACCTATAGTTTCTTGCTAAACATCAGCCCAGCTACAGTTTCTCCCTATTGTAGTTACAATTATTTCTATCTTAAATAGAATATTGCTACCGCAACTAAAAGTGTGGCCATTACAGCATTTGTTTAATTACTGGGCCGAAATTTTTAAGAAATTTCTCTCTGTGTACAGTCAGTCAAAATTATATCGTTTGAAAATAGCTAACGGATTTTCTTCCAAGAAGATGTATCTTAATAAGTAATCAGTTAATTACGATGTAAACGAATCTAATCTGTCATATAAATTTTCGAAATTCATGGCTAATCGCTACTCCGCAGTAACACTCGGTCCCAGAGGCACCAACCAATTAATTAAGTCAGTTATTCGTAGTGTAACATAATGCTTTAAACTAATAATTCTTGCCTTCAAAATTAAATAATGACCACCATTTCCGACACACTTATAACAAACCGTATGGTTGTGACTGGCAAAATTGTACCAGAGTTAATAGGAGGTATATTTTTTATCTGAATAGAGTGTCATTCAAGATTAATCTGCACTTTGCAGACAAAATTTGTTACGTCAGTTAATTTTATTTGTCAGAGAGCATATTCTGTGTACAAGATTTTTCGAATTTTAATTCACTTGACTCGCTTATGACACTATATCTAATTGTTTTCAATTGGAATATACTTATAATGATGCGTACTTATTTTATATTAGATTAATTTATAATAAAAACAATAATTGTTTTATTAAGAAACTTACTTATTATATAATTTATTTATGTGAAAAAAATATCCATAATTATGGAATCAATATAGATGATTGATCATCGATGGAAGTAAGCGAATATCACTTAATCGTGTTGTGTTTGACAAGCGAGACTCTCCAAAAGTCCATCATACGTTTCCGCACACATCCATTAATTATATCGCTGATCCTATTAATCTGAAGCTGATTATGCTCATTATTACACACGGTCGATAAGTTATAACGATCAATGGGAAAATAATATTGCTAGTGAAAAGTTTAATTTTAACTGCAAGAAATTGCGATACAGTACACTCAGGAAAAAATGCAATGTTAAAATGACTAATATTTTGAGTCAAAAAAAAGTAAAAGTTAAAGTTAACTCAAAAAATGTAGTCACACATATGCCTTGACTCAAAAATATAGTCAAATTTAATCATTATTCCAGTTACAGCCGGTTTGAATATAAATATAAGTCAAACCGTGTCTACAACACATATTTTTTATTCATACCGACTTAAAATTTCGTCAAATTGACTAAATTGGTTACTAGAAATCGCTTTGACTATATTTCTGAGTCAAAGTAGCTCTGAATTTCAGCTGTGCCCAATTTGACTAAAATATAAGTCAGAATTACTCAAAGTCAGTAAAATTTTTCTCAGTGTATAACTACTGAAAAAAACTACACTTATTTAAACAAAAAGAGGTCTCATTTCTCCACAAAATTATTGCTTCCGATTATTATGAAAAATACTTCCAATTTATATACATGACTAACGTAGTACATTATTTAAATTTTTAACGATATTTTTCAAGATTTCGAATATGAAAATAGTATTCAGAAAAAAAAGTTGGTGAAAAATTATTTGTGTGGCAAATGATTTTCGTGGATGAATGTACAACTCTGGAAAACCGGAGCTGTTAATTAAAAAATACGTGCAAAATGTCAACGATAAAAAAGAGAGTGTTTTTATTGTGAAAGCACGCCACGGCATCGCGCGAGAAACAAAAATCATAGCAATTATTACTCTAAACGTATACATGCTTTGGAAAATAAAACTGCTCGACAAATAAAAGCGCGATCGCAAATAGAGTGATCACGGTTTATTCGGATCATTTTGTTTTGTGCAAGGCATGAAATACCCCATTTCATGAAAAATAAAGAAACAAAAGTACGGTGCGGTTTTCTGATGTTCAATAAGCTTGCGAAGGGACGCGTTGATTGAGGAGAAGAGGGCTAAAAAAACAAAACAAAAATACAACAACAACAATAACATGGCACGAGTTTGATGATACTGAATAACGTAGGTGTCAGTTAAACGGGAAAGATTTTTGAGTACTATTCGATCATACAGAGCATAAACACGGTCCAATGAAAATAGCTCGCAGCCAAACAAATGAATGAGACGTACCACTTGACGCGACTGAAGCTTTATTTCCGTAGTCGCGCATAGTCGTTTGGAATATGAATGGCAAAATATCGAAAAGTCGGAAAGCAACTGGATATTTACACTGTGGTAAGCGTGTGCATGGAGAGAAATCAATCACTTAACAAAGGAAGAGCATTTCGTCTTTCCGCTTATCGATACTCCAGACATTGATGGACGTTAATTAATACTGAGCTTTGTATATGCTGGTTCAAACTTTCTCTCCTTTCGTACTTAAATTGAAATACATACATATATTTTTTAAAGGTGTGAAATTAATGATAAATATATCATAGGAAATTAACATTCTGTCATTCTATCTGTGTATGGAATTTATGTTAGAAAATTATTTGAAATATATAAACCACTAAGGTCCATCTTAGGAAAGTAATCGGACATGACATGAAAGTAATCGGACATGACCCTTGTAACGGAAAATATAGATTAGCAGTATATTCGCCGTATATTGACGATATATTATTTCATGAAAAGTATATTATCAAAACTATTAACAAAAATAATAGATTACTGGAATAACAGCGCAGACTGTAGAAGCAACAATAATAAAGTGTGACATTCACTGTAAATACAAACGTTCTAATCAGAACGGTTTTAAAGCTTTTTTAGAACGTTTTAAAGTGTTTTCTCTAAAAAAAAAACGTATAATGCGTTTCCAAAAAAACATTTTAAACATTAAAAACACTTGTATACGTTCTATGTAGAACGTTTAATTCTTGTAGAACGTTTCAAAAATAGAATTTTTACAGTTTTTTTTCAGTTTAACACTGTTACATATTTTTATAGGTAAAATATGGGGGGGACAATTACGGAACATTAGGCATTTCGGCTATGCGAACAATTAAGCGTCAATATCCTAAAATTTTGCGACTCGTGGCTCATCAACCCTTAGTAGAATATTTTGGCATTCGCCTAACGACCAGGGAACCACGAAAACCTGATCAAAGTGACCGACAGCGGGAATCGAACCCACTAACACTTGAATGCGAATATAGCAGCCTTAGTTCTTTTTGTTAGTAACAATGTTTATTTGCAAAAAAATAAATTGTAAATTAACTTACTTGTTAGATTATCGGTGATGAACATTTGGAAAACCAAATATCTCTTATCTAACATTATAATGCTGTACGGATGAGCACTCGCAGTCTTAACCAACCAAATGGAAAATTTAATCTTACATAGAAAAAAACTAGTCAACAATAGCGAGTACTTAATAGGTAGCTAAAGAGGGGAAGAAGAGAAAGAAGAGACAAAGCGTTTTAAATATTACAAGTTTATTGTACGAATATTTTTGATTATTACAGTTGGTAATATTTAGCGCTTTAATTCTATATTAATGTATGTGCATATCACATTATTTTCAGTCTAATTATAATTTCAAAAAATTTCATACTTTTCGTAACGGTGACATATCAGAAGAAAGATGAGCTTTTCACACGAATGTTTTCAACATTCGTCAGTATGTTTATAATAATATCTACATTTTCTCTTAGTATAAGACTTTCAATTGGGACACCAATCTGGTTGACCCAATACTCAATATTTGGAAAGAATGGTCATATAATCGAGTTATCACATAAATATAAGCGAGTTATCACGAATCTTGCTATAAGGCAACCGTAGCTACTAAGCCATCCCGCTCGGTAAATTGTATTTTATCAAAACATGCAAAATTTAAAATAATTCATAAATAATAATAAATAATAATAATAATAACAAATAATAATAAATAATAATAAATAATAATAATAAATAATAATAAATAAACAGGATACATACAATTACTATAAATTGCATGTAATTTTTTTAATATAATAAAAACATTAAAAAATTAAAACTTTTTACATCAAAAAATCAAACTGGAATCACAATACCAACTAGATAAAAAATCCCTCACAGACGAAGATATAAACAACAATTTTATATTTTATTTTATACTAACTATTGCCGCATTTTTATATAAATTATATATATATTTTATATATTATATATAATTTTTATATACTTTTTTATATATAAAATAGAGTTTTTATATTTCTTATGAAAATATAAAAAATACATTTTTTATATATATCATTTTATAAAAATCGTATATAATATATAAAATATATATATAATTTATATAAAAAAGCGGCAATAGTTATGATATAATAAAATATAAAATTGTTTTTGATGTCTTCGTCCGTGAGGGATGGTAGCGGAAATTAGGGGGTTAAAGTAATTTGCCCTTTTATACTTTTTTTCTGTTTCAAACTTTTTTGAATAGCACTTTGTAAAATAAAAAATGATTATTTATGCACCTAGAGATATACATAAGCATATATGTTTACATAAAAGTTTGACATACGAGTAAATATGACATAGCTTTAGTATCGACTTCAATCGCGTAATTTCAAGCAAATGTTTGTGCATATTATAGAAACGAATCAGTATTGAATCCAGTGGTGAATTCCGAGAAAGGGCAAGATCTATGGTTAATAATTTATCGAAGACGCAGAAGTTTCAAATAAGCTCCATTCAAACAAGAGGTGAACTTTGGCGGCAAAGTCTCTTAGGAATTTTTTGGTAAGTTGTACCGAACAAGAGAATAAAGGGAAACTCAAAATTTTACCGATAACTATTACCTATAATAGAAAACTTTCCAAAAGTAGCTCATCATTTGTTTTACATGTTACCAATAATTTGTTACGGTTTGACGTGAAATCTTAATTATAACTAATATAACATTATTATTAAATCATTAAGCAAACTCATGAATTCTCCAAAAAAACTTATGAGTTTAAAAATATTTGTTAATAAATTATTATAACATTATAAAAAATATTTCTTACTTTACATTAATTGATAACATGTAACAGAACTAGTGTTGTAATTTTCAAATATTTGAAATGGGAATGAAATTCTTTGTCGGCTTACTTTCAATACTATTTTGACTCAAAACTTTTTAGGATAATTTTTTAATCAAAAATTCAATGTGAACTGTTCGGCCGCAATTTGAAGGCATCGTCAATTACGCGGCTTTGGCAGCGTGTTGCGAACAATTTGCTTGATTTTCATTTATATTATGCATTTAGTGAAACGAAAACAATTTGTTTAATGAAACGCCACGCTTGCACACCGACGAATCCAATGTACTTTATAAACATCCATTTTATTCCGTGGGCTTGCTAGTTTTATATGGTGAACCTGACACGTGTTTGATTCAGCGTATATAAACACAAACGTGAATTGAATGTATCATCAATTTATAAACTGCAAACTCGTCATTTTGATATTATTTCTATATGACCAGTTACTTTTGTCATTCCTACGAGTACACTTCATTATAATATTACACATGACTTTATTATTATATGAAATCATTCAATTTAATTGACACCCTCATTTTTTGTTATTGATTTATTCTTCTTCATATATAGTTTTATGTTGTCAGAATAATAATATTAATAGTTGGTGATCAATTGTTTCGAAATAGTAATTCAATAATGATGATATAATACTCACTTATATTTTTCACGCCAAGCTTTTTTATTTTTCTTCGAACCTAACGAAACTATCGGAATTAATGAAACTAAGAAGGTATAACGAAACGAGCAAAATTAATAAAACTAAAAAAACTACCAAAACTAACGAATCTACCAACAACAAATTTTTGCATATTGTTTTATTAAATAGTATATTACGCAATAACGAATTTCCGATCATCTCCCATGTTGCGTACTACATTTTTCGTTACGAGGGAGGGGAAAAACCATTTTCCTAAATCTCCCTAGGGAGGAAAATGGCATCTCCCTCCCCGAGTAACGAAAAATATTTTTGTTTAAATAAAAAAATTGAATATTGAAGATTCCTGAACTAAAATTTACAAATTTATTTGACCATAGTTATTGATATCAGCACCTTATAATGAGAATAAATTTAGTGATATTACTTTTTTCCATTTCTTTTAGTCTTAAAGTTCCTATTCTGATTTTACTAAAATAAAGTTTTAATTAAGATTAGATTTTACTCTAGGTTTTATTTTTGTTGAATGCATATTTACAAAGAATAAAACAAAAATAAAAGTTGATAAGGAATTACCCTATGGGAAATTGCCAGATTTAACATACGGCTCAGAATAGGCTTGATACTGGTAACACATTCTGTCAGTAGACCAGTACTGTGGTCAAACTTGGACTAATTGTTCGTTTCGCATTGGGATATATTTTTGAAAGAGCGCTGAAAGAAAATTATGCAATTATGAAAATTAATAAATCTACGTTCATACAATTGAACATGTGCAATCGATATTTTTGATAACGTAAGTATTAATATAAAACCTAGGGTAGCTACATCTTGCAATTCATATACATACTTTTTTCATAATAAAGAGAAATGCGTCAGTCCGTAAGTTGTTTTTTTTAATTAATACAGTTGATTGGAAATTTCTGATGTCACATAAGTGTAATAATTGAAGTTATTTTATTTAGATAAAGTGTATGATTATTATGACAATTAAATTGAAAATCATATTTACATCACATCATATGTAAATAAAAAGTTATCTAATTAAAATAAATTGAAGATACGTTAAACAAAAAATTGAAATACAAGTCGTCATGAAAAAATCTATTAAGTGATAAGACAAAATACATTACATTGCTGAAAAGAAAGATTAAAAAAAAGAAAATATTGCAGAAAATGCGCGTTACTTTTTCTGTGGTTCGCTCAGTTCATTTCACTTTTTTCAAATGCACTTTTTAGCCCTCTATCGTTTGCATAGATTTCGCGCCTCAAAGCGGGTCTATGGAAACTCCTTCTTGGCACACAACACTCGGTTTTCGTAAGTTTTGTTTTACTATTTATTTCAGCCGCGCTTTCGTCGCCCTCTTGTATTTTTGTGTACGTCTTAAAAAGCCCGTCTTTTTTTCATCCTTTATACCTTAAGTTCAATGTTTTATTTTTCTTCAATGTCTTTTTTTCTTGACGAGAGTTTGAAGATCTTTTTAAACATAAATAGAAATATCCTGCAATTAAGGATGATTATCTTCAATTTACACTAGCCAAATCTCATTTTATTGACTTATTTTGTATACAACATAAAAAGTTGCGAATTTCAAAAGAATAATTTGTACTTTCTGTAATTTTCCTCTTTGACAAAAATAATAACATTTTTCAGTTTGTCTGAGAAAATGGTAAAAACCTTTTAAATTGCAATTTCAAAAGTAATTTAAAATAGCACATGTATGAACAATCTTAAAAATGTGAACATTTTCTTCAGGCATAAGAATGTTCATAATTAAAAAAATTATATACCCAGTAATTCTACTTAATTTAATGTCTTTATACACTCAAAACGACATCTGTGATTTTACAGTACGTTTTCCATTTAATATCATTTTAAAATAACAAAAAAAAATGTATTATTACAGTATTTTATTTGAAATATACATTATTTAAATTAAAAATACACCTCTAATGTGAAATCCATTAAGAATTAAAATATAGAAAGTAAACTTATTGTAATTTTACAATGTAAAGTTTTGAGTGTACACTGACAATCATAGATCTTGAATTTTTACTCTTTTTAATAGCATTCTGAATCCATCGGTAAAAAATCATGAATTCTGCTGTGAAAAACAGTAAAAATGAAAGTTATTTTAGTAAATATTTACGT
>JABFPJ010006985.1:0-10355 GCA_022817425.1 Gryon sp. ZL-2020 | reverse complement strand
TTTTTTTTTCAAAAACGACTTCATATATCGCAATTTTATATAGCCTACGACACTTTTGAGAGTTTCAGCTAGTTCCTGTCAAAATTTCAGCAAAATCGGTTCGGTAGATTTTGCGTGATGCTCGAACAAACCAACAAACAAACAAACAAACAAACAAACAAACAAACAAACAAACAAACAAACAAACATACTTTCATATTTATATATATTAGTTAGATATATGTACATTTTTATGTTCTTGTTAGTCATTTGTATTTCTATCAAAAGTTGCATAAATTCATTAATAACAGTTCATTGCATTCAGACATAATTTCTATGATTAATAGTCAAGATTAATTAAAACATCAATCATGGATTCTCAATAATCGAGTTATTGTTTTTAATTGCAAAATTTGTAGGTCCATACGTTATGCAACAGGATTTCTAACGAGATTGGTTTATTTCCAGTTTATAAGTAACAAACATTATTAGGGCGTTTAAATCTCGACGCTGAATGTTTGATTACGAATTTGAAGGAACTTCTGCAGCATTATTGTTTCTGATAATATAACGCAATGCAAACTGAAATTACTTTGTTTTAACGTAACGTAATTTTAGAGCATCGAATTTTAATAATATGTTTTAATCAATGACAGCTTTACTGATTTAATGAAAATAACAAAAAAATAATGACATCACAAAATATTGATAAAAGACTTTGACTTATACTGCACAGAATTTTTGAAGTTATTACACCATTAAAATTAATGAAACAATAATGTTAAACTTATATTGATCATATAAACAAATATTTCTTGCGTTTTACAAGAAGTTGTTTACAATTAACAATTAAAGTTTGTCCTATAATCATGACCGGAAAATGTTCTAGTTTATGTTAAAGTAATAAATATTTTTGCTGCATTATTTTAGCATATGTATTTGTTTATATATTAAAATTCCTTATGTGTGTTGAGTAATTTCCTAATTTATTTTTCTTGTTTAATTAGGTTCGAAATAAATGTGGTAAAGTTTTTCTGAATACGTTAATGGATTTTATTTATGGTAGAGTTTTCGCGGACGAATTTACAGTTAGTTCATATACTATAACGAAGAAAATAAAATGTTAAAAAACATATTGTACGTATAAATTATAAAATTTACATTCAAAGATTTCATAGAAAATAAAGATGAAACTAAAATATAAGTATTATTTGTAAAATTTTAATAGTTTAACTATTAAAAAAAGGAAAAGAAAGTGAAAAAAAGTTAAGATTAAAATTTATTATCCCTAAAAACACAGTTTGTAACATTTCCGCGTAAACTTCATATTAACAGTTTGCATAAATTTTGCATGAAGTTTGAATGCTGCTGTGTCCGTTTTTTTATACGATTTCCATGCAAACTGATTTTCTTGTTAAGGTAAAGGCGAAGTTCTGTTGCCACGGAGTTAGTGTCTTTTGTTATATTAATAATATTTAACAATAAATTAGTATAAAACGACCAGAGCGCCATTTTTGGATTATGGGAGAATATTTTAGGACATTTAACGTATTTTTTTAACAAGTAATTTTAATATAAGATGATTTTTACGTTTTTTCTCACTTCGTAAACGAAAAATCATTATATATTGTAAATAATATATTAAATAACATATTATATAAATCAAAATGTGTACAAAAAGTGAGAGAATGGCGCTCTGGTCTTTAAATGTAATTTAAATTGTTAATTTAATTTTAATTTAAGAAATCTGTAATGTCGATAATGTTAGCTTCGCCATCCCCTTAAATAAAATGAGTAATATTTTAGTTCATACTTTTTAATATTCTTATATTTGTTACTAAATGAATTGTGAGACATTGGAAAACATAATTTTTGTACAAATGGTTTGCACAAGTTCCATGCAGACTTCATACAATAATGCCATACAAATTTTGCATGAATTTCGTTCAAATTAGCAGACATACGACTGCATCAATTTCATATACGAACCCGTTCAAAATTTGCTGTGTTGTCAGGGATAATTTTATTTATTATGATTTCTTAATAAAAAATTTAACTATCCTTAAAATAATACAGGGGTAGCAACTTTTTATATTTTGAATAAATCACCGTGTTAAGTTGGATTCATTGCTTTTTATTTAACATTTACGTGCTTGCGATTGCGTATGCGCGAAGGCATTAAGTAAAAAACAATAAATCCACCTTTAAACACTCTTACGCTTATTAGCATACTTTAGTTGTCTTTATTCGAATTTCTCTAAATCCAGTTTTTTGAAATTTGTATGATGAAATAACTGTTTTGCAGGAAATACATAAAAATTTGTTTTATGTTACACAAAAATATAAATTTTTTTATACATACCCTGCGGACGAAAATATATCCAAATATATATTTACAAGATATAAAATCTATATTTCATATATATATATATATATATATGAATATATATGAATATATATCCAAGATATATATTCAAATATTTGAGCTTGCAAATAAAGACAAAATAAAGCGATTATATATCTAATATATATATATATAAAAGCGAAGTATTATATCCAGTCTGTATAAATTTGGATATGTCTTCGTTCGTAGGGCTTTTTTGCAGAAATACTTTCAAGTTTTTTATTGTTTGCAATTAATTTTATTAACTATTATATAATGGTAACTGAAATATTAGAGGACAAATATATACTTTCTTTTAGAGAAAAAAAACTGTTAATATTCTTTTGTTCTTCAAAAGACAAAAACGGTAATATTTATTTATTGCAAAAAATGCTTTCATCATTGCAAAAAAAATTTCGCACATATCTTTTACTTTTGTTAAGAATTTTTAATTTTTGATCAAATTGAAAAGATCTATTTTACAAAAAATTATCGAAACAAGACAATAAAATTGCTTTTCGATTAATTGCTATATCTTATCACAAGTTTTTGTATAGATAAGGTCAAGCCAAATAACTATTGATATTTTAACAGCAGTAATTTTGCGATGGTCGATAGGATTAGATCTAACGCATCATCTACAGTGTTACGTTATGGTTCATCGAAGTCCGTAAACGAAGAAATAGTTGCTCGTGTAACCACGTGTTTTCATGTATTCTCATGATAGAATGTGCAATTTTCTCAAATAGGAATGCAGCAATAACTCTACATCGCTGTAAGTACTTGATAGAAAGTTTTTACCGGTTGAGTTCACGTTCAAGGATCGAATGAAACGCTCAAAGTGTTGCCAACTTTGCGAGTGTTTCATTTACAAAATTTCGTGGAAAGAACGTAGTAAAAATCCTTTGATTCATTTGATTGAGATCCGAACGAACGAAAACCAAATGCGTAAAAACAATTTTCAATCAAGTTGAATCTTTTGGCATTTTTAACAGAATGAAGGTTACGCGTGTAAAAAATATATGTGAAATAAGAAAACATGACGAACACCCTTAAGGTTTCGTTCTCGTCGTGTTATATGAACGTATTAGAGATATTTTATATATTGCATTAACTTAACTAATTTATTTAAGTGTGTTACATCAAGAGAAACCGAGAGAAAGTATAAAAATATAGATGATTGTGTGTTCCCGTACTTTGACATTAACTCTGGTACTATTTTCGAGAATCAGTTTTTTCTTAGCAAATATATTTTTCTAACTTCTGTAAAATTTGATGTACATGTAAGGGTCAAATTGCCATTGCAAATATTTGTTATTTAAAGAAAAATGATCAAACTTTCCAATAAAGTGCAAAAATAATCGCATAAAAAAAAGTAATTATTAAACAAAATTTCCGTTCCTTAATAAATTGTCATGGTTGTAATTTATGTTTTATTTATATTTATTCATTAATGCAACTTTGTTTTGCATGTAGAAGAGATGATTTCATATACTGTGTTATTTATTTTTTTGCAATCAGATAAAGTTGTTTAACTTCGACAAATTATTTATTAATAAATGAGCACATAACTATGTATTAATGAAGATCATTATTTCATGTGTAACTTAAGTTTAAACAAACAGTCCTTAATGTGATAAAATTCGAAATGAATTATACATATAATGACTAAAGGGTTCAGAAAAATCGAAGATTTATAAAAAAGACCACAAAATTTTGATGAATGACGAATTATAACTTGTTGTCATGGTGTAAATAGTATTACATGTATTCACTAACCTAAATATAAATCATAACCACAGATGCTATTAGTGCAGTATCTTACCACAATATCTTTTTCTGTATATAATATATGCATTAATTAATTGATTCACGTCGATACTATTGTAAAAGCCGGTAATGCGGGTAAAGCGGGTACCAGAGACGTTATATGGTTCTAAAAATTTTGACATTATTTATTCGTTATTAATTTTGTTTATAAGTTTTAAATTCTTCGTCTAATTAATGCAAAGAATTCCTTAATTTTTTGTTATAAACTAGTTTTACATTAGTTACAAATTTTATGCAACGAAACAACATGCAGAGAGATAATATTATGAGAAAGTAAAATAACAGGAATTAAGACGTAAATTCTTTTTGTAACTGATATTTGTATTAACGTAATTTTAAGTAAGCTATTTAAGACGACTTTAAAAATATATAGAACGTCATTTTGTACAGAAACCTATACCAACAAATTCGTATTATATTCAGTACAATACAACAGTTGATTTATTATTTTAAAATATTATGACGTTCTCTTTTGAATAGTTGAGGTGAATTAACAGAAAACATTAATGAATTATATATTTTAACTTAAAAAAACATGTTCACTTTCTTTAAATATTAAATTTAAACTTTATTTTTAATAATTGTGTTTTAACCTATATGGTGCTCAAAACGACAGTTTAGGAGAATTCTATCTCTTTGAATAAAAATATTGCTCTTATTTGTTCGGTAACCAACATTTTTTACGTATTTCTGAAGTTCTTTGGTACATTCTGTTGTCTGCCCGATTTGATATGTTAATTAAATTACTTTGTATAATACATGGCGTACACTCACCATATTAAACAACTCATCTTTATATCATTTTTCTTCGTTTTTCATTACGTATTAATCATATCGTGAATTACAATTGCTCAAAATATATTTGCATTCCTTTGTTTCAATGAAATCGACTGACCCACCTTAACTTAAAGTAAAGGGCGGCCCATTTGTAAAGGTTAACTGTTCTAAAGAAAATGTCATTAATTTTTTATCATTAAAATATATTATTATTAACCAATTTCTTATCATTTATATCATTTTGCAATATCTTAAAATTTGCCTAGCATTGAATATTTATTAGGAATGATTATTTAAACAATAAGGTAATTTAATAATTTGTTAAAGAAAAAATATCTTAATATCTTTATTTTGAATATGTTATCACCGAAATCGTTTTTTTATGCTTGGTAGGTAATGGATTAAATTTATAACAAAAAAACGTTTGCCATTATATAATGATGCAAATAGTAAATGAGTGAATGAATAATGGTTGACACTGATCTAAGTAATCTCCACACTCTTAAGAAAGACTTTTAAAGAGTAAAGAAAATTCTTTAATAACTAGTATATTATCATGTAACAGAAATATTTTAAATATTAGACAATTTATTTAAGTTTATGAGTAAACAATCTAACTAGTGTTTTAAAAAATATCCGTTATGCTAATATTCTCTTAAAAATGATTAACTTATAATAATAATAACTTTTTAATCTAAATTTGTTAATGTTGAAGCAATATTCTATTGAATATAAAGGAATTTAATTGAAAATAACTGAATCCTTCTATATTAAATAGACAGATTTGAGGGCGTAATATTAGTATATTTTTCATTATTTATGTATCTGCAAACAAACATTTAATTTATTTGTTGAAGTTACTTTTAAGCATAGAAATACATCATTCCTATAGTTCAGTTGCATAAAATTTATTTAGTGCTATTTCGATAAAAGTTTAGTGAAATTACGTAATTCAATTGCCACATCATGTAACTACTTTTGCCGAAAAAAATTTAATTACATCTGATATATTTATCTACAATATTAATCAATATGTCCGAATATTAATTGCAGTTTTAAGTTAATACGTAATAATCGTTTATATATTAGTAACTATTTACCCTATTTTAAAAATATATGAAACATTTTATTTACAACAAATGAATTTAACTTTGAAATGTAAAATTATCTAATATGACTAAATCAAATCTTAAATAATTCTTGTGCATTTGATAGATCCTTGAAATTTTGTAAACTGTTTTACGTTATTTAGAGAAAGTTAGACTTTCTTTATTGAGATGCTTCTTGAGTCGCGTAAGAGAAAAAAGGATAGCGCTAATTATGAATCTATTAATGGAAGAGAGAAGTCACCAGTTCAACTAAGAATTCGCCTTAAAAATCTTAAGTCGTCATAGAAAGATGATGCATTATATAGACAAATATTCATCATATCGTTAATTTTAACAATTTCATTGTTTAAAAGTCTATTTTTTAGCAGATGAATATTGGTTCAAAACTTCATGAAATTTCAATGTTAAACATCCAAATCGACTTTTAACATATCATGTCAAACTCTTATTTAATTGAATACTAGAATGAAATATTTAAATGTTGCTTTATGACGAATATGTTTATAAATAACTGAATTAGACAAAAGATGCAAAAGTATAATAAATGTGTTCAGTTCACTATTTTTAAATGGTGAAAATATTTATTATGGAATTTCATGTACAGAAAAAATAATAACTTCAAACTCTTTGCAGAAATTGAAAAATCTCACTGTCCTGGCAAATATTTGAAGTTGACAAATAATTTTGAAAAATTGTCCTCATTGCAACTGTCATTGCACTTATCGCAATTTATAAGGGTTTATTTATATTTGTAAATATGTGTGTCAGACTTATCGTCAAATCTACATAATGAGTCTGGGTGATTAACTAAATATATTAGAACAAAATTACAATCTAAACTAAAAGTATTTTTCTAAAAGAATTTTACAAATTCTAAAGAATCTTTATTTCTATGTTTCTTTCAACAAATTTGATGTTTCTGTTAGACATTAAATTATTAATATAATTTCTAAACTGCCTTTACACTTTCAATCAAAATCCATGGTATTTTTTCAGTGTACCATAAGCATTGTCTACACCGAAGGAATTGTGTTTTTCGTATGACACCGCTGTACAATTATGCGGACATTGCTTTTTTTTTATATATTTCGTATATCTGGCTTTAATTAATAATATACGGGTTTAAATATATTGACATTGATAAGACACTTTTGTGAAATATAAAAATGACATTATTGCTGACACTATGCTGTCAGTTTGACATATTGTCATCGGCGCAAATGAAATAAGTGAACCAAAAGTCCATGCATATTGATCGAATAAGTCCCAATAACAAGACTAACCTTGAGCTTATCGTAGGTGGTGTCCAACTCAAGACGATGGACAAAAGGGTTAAGCACGTCGGCAGTGACCGGTCCATTTTGCTGAAAACTCTCGTGGTCGCGCATTTTATCCATCACAATTTTTTCAATCACCAAAACTAAGATTGCACTGATTTCAATGAACCAATTTTTCCGAGTCGAGAGGGCGGTTTTCAATGAAAACGCGCGTAACGTTGGAAAAAAGCTCGCATGGTGGTTTGGTTGGTGCGATTGATCACTTGTGAGAAACAGTCGCACGATTCGTCGTCGAACGTGCAATAAGCTGGGGGATCGCGTCGCTTCAAGCCGCGAATGCCGAATGTCGAGCGCAACCGTCTCTCTCCGGTCGATACCTGAGTACTGCCAACTCCAAGAAGCGGTTTAAGTTGCGCGCGAGTACCTAATACCTTCTTTCCGAATGAAAGTAGGTAACGTTAGCGCATCGCCAAATATTACGACAACCCCACTATACTGCTTTCGATTTGCTGCGCGATGAAGTTGTATCTTTTAATTCTTGTATATTTTTTATTAATTAAACAAAAATCATATTTTAAATGGAATAAATTTGTAGTTATATTGTTGTTTATTAGAAAACGTTATAATTAAATTAGTATTATTTTAATTAGATGACAATATACCATAACAATAACCATACAAAAATAAATAAACAATTTCTTCAAATTATAGTGCTACTAAATAATTTTATACAATCCTGTATTAATTACGACAAATGATATATATATTTTTGAATTCAAACATCTCATCATTCAATGCAATTTCACTTAAATTGCGTACAATTAATTTTCGTTTTCCATTTATATTATTTAAGTTGTTGTTTCAACAATAATTTTAAAAATATTAGCATTACATATGTAAAATATTAATAAATAATTGTTTTCACTTCTACGGATGTTGTTTATAAGTATAGTTAATGTGTATCCATAAAATTATTATTAATAATTATTAATAAATAATTTAATGAATACTTTTTTCATCACAAAAAAAGGGCAAGAAAACAGTGAAAGCGTATATGATGAGCAGACCATCAGATCGCCTCGACAATTTGTAGCTCTACTTTTCAGTGGATTCCACTACCAACAACATTAATCTTGTATGAATAACAAGTTGTTCATTAACAGGTTGTTTTATGCAATCTTTCGCTTAATACAAGACATTTAATTGTATTTTAGGCATTTTTACAACTACGTAAAAATACAATTAAATTTATTAATCGATGGAATATTTAATAATACAGTTTTTTATATAAATGTGTTCTACATTTTATAATTATTAATGAATTGCGCAAAAAAATATATATTTGTTATTGAATTCTACGTAAATGAGTAATTTAGACAATTTATATATATATATTTCTATAAAGCAATGTTACAAAAATATTTGTTAATTATTTACTAAATACTTGTTTTTAACTTTTAAATCAAATAAATAAGAAGCAATACACTCGTCAATATGTAATGCGTTTTATGTCGTGCAACTGTGGATAACCTTAAACATAAAACAGCAAAAGACGGAGGAGTGGTTAAAAACAATACTCTGAGAATAAGCTATACCGAGAAAATTGAGATACAGAATAAATTATTTTGAAATACTTTAGTTTAAATTTAATTATCAATGTGTATAAGTAAATCGGAAAATTAAGGGAAAGCTTAGCACTGTTTTAAAACTATTTTATCAAACAGTTCAAATACAAATTGGAACAGAATGTGTGACGAATTGCAATCATCTTTTAATGACTTGCACAAACAAAATTAACAGTTATGTACAGTTCAGTAAAAAGGTGAAATATATTAAATACAAGAATAAAACTATAATTTAGTATTACATCTATTTATAAAAATGCATTTTGAATTTTAATTTCAATTTGTACACAAGTTGTATATATATAATGTATATTATTGGTTAGGTTAGGTTATGTTATGTTTAGTGGATATAGGAAAGTCAGCTGTTGACTTATTTCTTATTGCTTAAAATTATTGCTTTTATTTGAATTTATAGAAATAATTAAATTCTAGTTTTCAATATTTCTTGAATAAAACAATTCAAATGTTACATAACTGCATTTTTTAAATTATTTCAATTATATCATAATCTAATCATATATAATATTGCTTGCATATATATGTTCATAAAATAATTAGTAAATAATACAAAGACATATTTTTTTTATTAATCCTCATAAATATTAAAAAATTAGCGTATTCGGAAAGTATCCCAGCAAACGGAAACGCATAGAGACAGATTAAAAAAATATATTTTTTTTATTTGTGCCAATCATGTTTCTGAAAATGTAATTACGGATTTAAATATATAAAGACAAAGTCAGTAACAGCAAAATGTATAAGAACATACATATACAAATTTTAATGTTGTAATCAGTGATTACATATATATTAGAAAAGACATAAAAAGCAAAGACATATATGGCGTCTAACAAATTTCACTAATGAAGTGCAATGCATCAATATAAATCAAGTAACAAAAGTTGTTGCTGTTAAAGTTGATCAAAACTTATTTTTATGCTTAATGCCAAATTATTCAGAAATGTATTAATTAAGACTTATTAAGATAATATATCTATATCTAATAGATCAAAACATATCTTTCTTTATTATTCCTTTCTACTTAAATTGTTGTACTATTATACAATTCGAACTTGTTTTTAATTAATAAACCTAAGAACGAGTAAATACATATAATTGACACATTTCAATAAAATGATCAATAATTTATGCTATTATGATTATAATTGATACTTAATATAGATTAACACTTGCTACATTTCATTTTTAATTTTTATATTAATTCTATTGAAATGTTTATTATGTTATGTAAAAATAATTAATGTATTATACATAAGAAATTTAGAATTATTTATTTTATTAATTTTTATTTTTATTTTCATGTACACCGATTTCATTTTCTTTAGAAATAATTCTTAATTATATGTAATTACAT
>JABFPJ010006984.1:0-10355 GCA_022817425.1 Gryon sp. ZL-2020 | reverse complement strand
CAATTTTATATCACTTATTTTTAATTCCAAGCATTTAGACTAAAAATTTGAAATCGATCGTTTTAGAATGCAATTTTCAAATGATTCGTTTTAGAATGCAATTTTGAATTGTTCCTTTTTAGAATGAAAATTTGAAACCGATCGTTTTAGAATGAAAATTTTAAACCGATCGTTTTAGAATGCAAATCTGAAATGTGTCGTTTTTGATAGGAACCGTCGATTTGAAGATAGAGGACATTTTAGTTATAAAATGCTTACTACGACTTTTTTTAATTATGATACTAGCTGTTAAAATATGTTTAAATGAAGGATGTCATCTTATTGCTCATAATTTCAATTAAAAAAATCATAACTCAAAAAATACTTGTCAAAATATACGTGTCAAAACATATGTGTTGATTTTTTTTGTAATATAAAATCATAAAAACATATTTTGCATTAATTTTCAGATTCACCTCTAACTATATATGGGTCATATGGAATGACCCATATATATAATACCAGAGTCTACAAAATCCGTAACAGAAAGTATTCGAAAATGTCTTCGCTACGTGACTTCTTTCAAAACCGATCAGCTCATAACCACGTCTAAACTGAAAGATCGTTTCTATGCGCCTTCTTCCGATAAAACGTGCTCTGTTACGCCTATTGCGTTCATAATAGTTAAGAAAGACTTTCCAAGAAGTATTAGTGCTAGAAAAAAAAGGACATGAAAAATGATAGATTGATGTACAACTAATTAATAAAATTTCAATTTTACTAATTAATAGTGGACGAATAATCTGTGTATAATTCTCGCTAAATGTTTATGAAGAGTTAGTTGAAAACTAGTTTAATACTAAGCACGGATCTTAAAAAGTCTATTTACCAAAAAGCGAGAGCAGTAATTTAGGCAATTTCTCAAGTTCAATTGTTTGCGAACATTTCTTTGCGAGATTTCATTGACAATTTGTAGAAATTGTAAGAAATCTTTTAAGCTAATAATATTGATCGGACGATTCTTCTCATTTAAGAACAATCATCTAATATAGTTTCAACGATAAAGAAAACGGTAAAAAGTTAATGTGTGTACTTTCTTAAATTGAAAGAAGAAAATTGAATATTAAATTGAATATTAAATCAAACTCCAATAATAAAAATAAATACAACTTATTGTTGGATAACGGTTAAATAAAAGCACTATTTTATTAACTCTAAATTAAATTTCTTTATTGTAATGAGATGCACACGGCAGCGCGTTCGAACGGGGAATGAATCGATACGCATCGATCACTGAAATCGACATGTGACACTTAAACGCCACCTATAGAAAATTTATGTAAAACACCTTTTTCTGACACACCCTCCTGTTTTACATAAATTCACTCTAATTTATACATTTCTCTTATATACTTATTTTATACATTAATCTTATGTAGTATCAGTCTTTTAATCATAATACATTGCTTGCGTCGATTTATATTAAATCTCTAAATAAACTTAAACTCTTATAATTATATAAACGAACTAAAACATAAATTTTCGTTAATTAACAATTTGAAACAAAATCTCAATTCTCAATTATAATCACAAATACATTGAACTGAACAATACTTTAGTCGTTGATCATTACTGACTAGTACGAAACAATATTTTAGTCGTCGATTATTACAAACTTAAACATTATACAATTTGTATTAAGAACTGAAATACAAACTTCGAATCTTTAAATATAATAATAAGCAAAATTTTAATCGTCGACAACTTTAATCTTAATTTGAACGCCTTTAGTTTTTCTTTTTATTTTTCTTCGAACTCTATCTCATCTAAAATCTCTAAAGGTGCATTTTCCTTGCCAGGGTCTCTTCTGCTCTTACTTTTCAGTAGCTGAAAAATAACAATAAAGATGTATTGTCATATATATATATATATATATATATGTAAAGTTAAGTATTGTTGAACTTTTATATCTCTCATTATTCATCTAATTCATTCTATTCAGTAATTTGTTGCTCAAATATTTATGTGCCTCTGATGGCAATGGTTTTGTCATTATGTCAGCTATATTTTCTTTTGTAGGAATCCATCTAATTTTAACTTTATTTTGATTAACACATAATTTAACAAAATCTCCGTGTGTTGCAGCCATGTGTCTCTTAGTTCCTAGTTTTTCTCTTTCTTCTAAATTTGATTTAATCGTCTCTAAATTATCATCAAAATTTTTCAATCTATGACAACCATCTTTTTGTGCATTGTCACCTGCAGATTTATTGTCACACCAAATTGTGACTGGATAATAAGTTTTTCCTATCATGTCTCTAATTGCTTTGTCTAAAGAAATAATTTCTTGACAAACTTCACTCATTGCCAAGTATTCTGCTTGGCAGGTTGATAAAGTTACATAACTTTGTTTATGACTTCTCCATGCTATTGTATCTCTAAATAATGTTATGACATAACCACTTGTGGATGTTGAATCTAAACAATCTCTAAAACTAGCATCTGTCATTGCTTCTAATACATCAGTTTCACCTTTATAAATAAGTCCCACCTCTGATGTACCTCTCAAATACCTAAAAATTCTCTTAACTTCTATCCAATCATCATCAGTTGGATTTTGTTGTCTTCTAGAAAGATAGTTAACAGCAAATGATATATCTGGCCTTGTAGCTCCTGCCAGATATAGCAAACTACCAATTGCTTCTCTGTATGGTATATGTCTAATGTTGTTTTCTTGTTTTGTTGAACTTAATTTCGTCTAATTTCTTATCCTCTCTTCTTGCTACTTGTCGCGTGACCATAGGGGTTCTTTGCGCATTACATTCTTTCATATTAAATTTCTCTAAAATTTGCTCTATATAATTTTGTTGTTGTATTATCATTTTACTTTCTTCTTTGTTTCTTTCAATTGTCATGCCAAGAAAGTTCTTCGGCTCTCCTAAATCAGTCATTTTGAATGTTTCTTTTAATTTGTTCTTTATCTCTTTTAACTTCTCTGAATCGTTTCCAGTTAATAGAATGTCATCTACATATAGTAAAAAAATAATAAATTTCCCATTTTTCCTCCATGTAAATAAGCATGGTTCACTTAAATCATTCTCTAAACCTAATTTGTTCGCTTCTTGTGTGAAACGAATATTCCATTTCTTAGGACTTATTTTCAGTCCATAAAGAGCTTTCTCTAGTTTACAAACTTTCGTTTTTCTAACCTGATCATTACACTCTAAACCATCTGGTATTTCCATATATATTTCTTCATCTAAACTTCCATTCAGAAATGCTGTTTTGACGTCTAATTGGTGAACATCTAATTTATATTTATTAGCAATTGCTAAAACTGCTCGTACTAAAGGTAATCTAGAAACAGATGCATATGTTTCTTTTAAATTGTAAATATTTTTATCTTTAAATCCTCTAATAACCAATCTTGCTTTAAATCTTACTGAATCATCCTTTTCTTTTTTCTTCTTAAACACCCATTTTGAATCTATAATATTCGGCCTTTTTCCATCTTTCATAATACT
Source organism: Gryon sp. ZL-2020 (assembly GCA_022817425.1). Lineage (NCBI taxonomy): Eukaryota > Metazoa > Arthropoda > Insecta > Hymenoptera > Scelionidae > Gryon > Gryon sp. ZL-2020. The sequence goes on along the minus strand of JABFPJ010006984.1, from coordinate 6,852 downwards.
TGGCCTATCTACAAGTTTCCAAACCTCATTTTCTTCCATTGAATTTAACTCATCTTTAACTGCTTTCTTCCACTGTTCGCACTCTGCTGTCTCTAAAGCTTCTTTATAAGTAGTTGGATCTTTATTTAATGTTGCAAAGAATATATGTTTCACCTCATCTTCTTCTAAACTCTCAGATTGATCCATTTCTCTAAACTTTACTGACTCTAATTTTATATTTTTGACTGTACAATTCTTAAAACTTGAATCGATTATTTTCTTTCGAATTCTGTCTGAACGTCTCAAATCATTTTCGTCTAATTTTGGTTTTTCAACTTGTTTCTTTGTTATTTTTATAATTTCTTCTAAACCTTTCAACTTATCTTTTGTCTCATTAATTGACTCATTTGAAAAACCTCTACACGGTATTACATTGTCTGTCTGTGATTCTTTTTCCGCAATTTCTTGATCAATTTCTTTATCTTTAATAACTTCTACATTTTCTTCTTTTTCTTTTAAATCATTAATTTCATCTAACTTTATCATATCTGGCAAATCTCTATAAACTATCTTCTCATTAAATTTAACCTGATTTGACTGAAAATTTCTTGGTTGTTGGGTGCCAAAGCAAATATCCTGTTGTTATGTATCCTACTAAAACTGTTTTAATAGCTTTTTCATCAAATTTTTTGTTTACTCTAAAATTCTTCATATATGCTATACAGCCGAATCTTTTAATTTTCTCTGTATGACAATTCGCATTTGGTGCTAACATTTTCATCGGTGTTTTGAACTCTATTGACTTATGTGATGATCTATTGTGAGTAAAGATTGCCGCCTCTAATGCTAATCCCCACATACTCTTAGGAAGTCTTGAATCAATCATCAAAGCTCTAATTTTGTTTTGTAACGTCTTATTTACTCTTTCTGCTGTTCCATTGAGTTCTGGAGTATAAGGCGGTGCCAAATTATACTCAATTCCCTCTTTCTTCAAAATATCTCTAAACCTACCACCTAAATATTCTGTGGCTTGATCACATCTAATATAACAAACTTTTGCATTATTACCCAATAAATTTCTAGCTGTCAATAGAAATTTCTATAAATAATTTCCTGCTTCATCTTTTGATTTAATCGCGTAAGCTCTAGTTAATCTGGAAAAATCATCTGCGAAAGTGATTATGAATTTATTTTTCCCGGGATAAGATAAAGGTTTAATTGGACCCATAATATCTGTGTGAATTAACTCTAATTGTCTACTTGCTCTATTTCTTGACCCTTTAAAAGGAAGCTTTTCCATTTTTGCTAAAGTACAAGTTTCACAATCTAAAATTTCATCTTCAAGAATTACACCTTTTAAATAATCTTCTGTCTTTTGCAATTTCTTCAAATATCCCAACGAAATATGGCCTAATCTAATATGCCACATCATATCTTTACTAATTTTACTATTGATTTCTTTATTCTCATCTAATATCTCTATATCTTTAAGAAAATCTAACTCTTCTGAATCATCTATTTTATTTATTTTTCGATTTAAATTTATTGCATCAAACTCTGAAATGTTTTCACTTTCTGTGGTTGTTATCTCTTTCTCCCTCCCAACCACAGATACTTCATCTCTATTTTCTATATCATCTAAAAAATTGTTTTGATTTTGTTCAGTTGTCACAATTTGAGCACTGAATGTACAAACATCATACTCTAATTCAGCCTTACTACTCGAATTCCCTACTACTTTTAAAGTTATTTTCCAATTCGGTTTCTCATAAATATCTGACAAAATTTCTTCTCCTGTTTCTTTGTCTCTAATTTCTAACCTTTCATCATCTGAATATATAGTCATTCCTGCTTCTACAAACTTTCTAAGTGATAGTAAATTTTCCGAAACATCTTTGGCTGCTAACACATTTGCTAATTTGATTATATTTTCTGAATTGTTTGAATACAGAATGAGATTACCTTTACCATCTATTTTAATATCTGCATGTTTATTTTTATTTGCATATCTAATAATTCCTGATTTTTCTTTTTGAAATTCACTCAAAATTAAACTTTTGTTAATAACGTGCTCAGTGGCACCTGAATCAGCTATAAATGTTACTTGTTTATTATTATTCATCTTATTTAAATCAGACTTACCCAATTTACCCTCTTCTTCTTTGTTGTTAATATACTTTATTGCATTAACCTTTTTCTTTTCATTCATCTTAAAATTGTTTCCTTTTCTCTTAATTATTTTACTGTTATTTCCCCGATAATTAATCTTATTGTAAACATTCTTATTACTCTTGTACTCTACATTCCTTATACCACCTCTAAGTTTGTTATTCTCTCCAATATTATTATAGTTTTTGTACCTGTTATCGTGTTTCTTCTCTCTAAACTCTTTGGCCCTTTTGCTTGCACAGCCACTGCGTTTGTGGTCACGAATGTCCTGGCAGAAATAACAAAACCATTTGTCCCAATCTGCCAAAGGACATTTCTCCTGGTAATGGCCATATCTGTTACAGCGGAAACACTTTACCTCCGTTTCAAACTGCCATTTTGGGTTGGGGTACCAAGCCCTATTCGCTTTTGCTTCTTCCTTTGGCTCTTCTTTCAGCCTCTAACTGCGTCAAAAACATTTTCATTTCATCTAAACTCATCTCAGTAGAAGTTTGTCGTCTAATCATATCTGCAGATCTTAATTCAGGAATAGTGTTTGACACTGCCTGATAATAAGCTGCTATTTTCTCTGTTTCAGTTAGAGGAACAGCACCATCGCAATTCTCATATTCTCTAATTATCGCTTCGAATGGTTCCGTAAAATCAAAAATTCGTTCTTTTGGTTTCAATTTTAAATAATACAACCGTGCTCTTACTGACATATGAGTTACGTTTGTTTCACTTCTCTTATATTCACGGATTTTATTTAAAATAGTTATCGGATTCTTTTCATGTACAATCTTCTTATGGTAATGTTCATCTAAATGATTAATTATAATGTCTCTAACTAAACCCATTCTCTTAATCTTAGTACTTCCATTGTAATCTGTATTATTTTGATTATTTGGATCAATTACATCTAATAAATCATTCGCTAAAAGCTCAGATCTCAAACGATCCATCCACAATTCTAAATTACTTTTATATGTTAGTTTATAATCTCTTTTAATTTTAATTTTGCTTGCAGTTCTATCCTCTAAACTTCTTTTAATAGAATCTAACATGCTCTGTATAATTTCATTTACTTCTAAATTATTCGTATTATTAGTCTCTAATCTTTTTGTTGGAATTTCTGAATTACTATTTTCCATTTTTCTTTTTAACGAGTCATTGTTTACAGGACAAAAAGTAGGTGTTGTATTGGTATTTGATTCATTGCTCACCTCTAAAGATCTTACTCTTAATCTCTCTCGCTCTAAATTTTTCTCTATCATCTTAGTTACGTTGAGTACTAAGGTGTTTGCACTTTCCATAATCACCATCAGTTTGCTGCTGATAGCTTTCATGTTGCTGATGTCATCGGCGACCGGTGGTTCAACATGTCTAGCTCTCTCCTGATGTGGTGGAATAACCTGTATATTCTGAACGATTTCAACGTTGTTCTTTGGATCGTCCTTTGATGTAATGGCATCTTCAATCTATTCATTGCCATTATTTTCTCCATCAGTTGCGACATCTTTTTGTGTCTTTGCTTCAGGCTTCTTCAGCAACTTCTGCCGCTTATCATCTAATTCTTTCTTTCTCATTTCTTCGTCTTTCTCTAACTTCCTGTGTTCTTCTTCTAAGTTGAACTCGCCATCCTCAAACGAACTTTTATTGTCATCTAAAATAAATATTTCATTTAATTTTAAATGAAATTTCATCTCTACTTATAATAAATGAATTGATCAATTCTTCATTCAGTCTCTAAGAAAATTATCTCTAGTGGTCTAACATAAATTTAAATTCATTTAACAATTAATAAAATAAAAGACAAAGAGAAAAACACGTCCACACCTCCACGTCCCAAACACCAGATCCAAACCAGTTCACGCACAACAATGAACCAGCCAGACCCAGGCAGCCACTTGCTCGCAGGCATAGAAGTGCAGCAGCGCCATCCCACCATGTGTTGTCTTGTGTTACCAAGATGTACCGCACAGCAAATACATCCTAGTCCACTAGCATATTGTATCAAGATCATGCTTTGATCAAGAAAAAGATTGTAAATTCCGTTGAATTCATCGTGTTCAACTTACATTCTAATGTGTCGCACGGCAAACACACTAGTTATGTGCAAAAATGTATGTAAAAATTCATATTGAATATATATATATTTTTTTTTTCAATTCATCTAATTTATTGACATCTAAATTCCAAATAAATAACATTTATTGCACGTACATAAACTTTCAATTTGTCAATCATCCACAAAAATGAAAATCAAAAATCCAAAAATTAACACGAATTCAACTTCTATTTCCTTCACTCAAATTCTAATTTAAATCTAAATAAAATTTCTTTGTTTTATTTTACAAACACTAAATATTGTTGTAAACAAAGAAAAATTAAATTCATCATATAATTTCGCTTTTTCTCTCAAAGAAAATTACTTCTAAAAAATCTAAAAAATATTTGTTCAAAATATTCAAATATTTAAACATCTAACGTATTTGTTTTGTTAAAAGAAACTTTTCTAAGTATTAATATAAAGAAAATAAAATTCCATCATAAATGTTTTTATTCAGAACAAGAGAACATCTAAAATTAAACACGCATTTGTTTCTTTTATTCTTTGTTTATATTTCCGTCTTTCTCTCTCTATCTATCTATCTCCATCCGGAGCTCTGCACGTTGAATCTCGCAAAATTTTCACAGAAATATGCTATCACTTATTATTGCTTCGTTTGACCTTTAATTGATAACTCTCTAACATTATCATTTTTATTAATTATATATATGAATTTATTTATTAATAATAATCTCTAAAAAATTTATTCATAAAATTTCATCTAAATTGCTTCTAAATTTTGTTCACAGTAAAACAATTAACTCTTACCTTCGACTATCATTTCTGATTCTTCACTCATCTTTGTTTTGTTTTTTTTTTTCCTTTTAATGTAATTTGCACTTTTCACTACGCAGTCAACGCGCGCGTTATCCAACATAACCTGTTGGATAACGGTTAAATAAAAGCACTATTTTATTAACTCTAAATTAAATTTCTTTATTGTAATGAGATGCACACGGCAGCGCGTCCGAACAGGGAATGAATCGATACGCATCGATCACTGAAATCGACATGTGACACTTAAACGCCACCTATAGAAAATTTATGTAAAACACCTTTTTCTGACACTTATATATATATTTCATAATATACGATGAAAGGAATGCATATTAAAACATGTAACTTTTAATATTATAGTTTTAATTTTACTATTACTATTATTATTAATTTACTATTTTTACCTTTGCCGTTTATTTTTCATGGTTTAAAGGAAGCTGAAAATGCTGATTTTACAAAATGCACCGGTTTCTAAGACTGCATCTTCTTAGCATATCGTGACACGAGCATCAAATGTTCTTGTAACACGGGAAGCAAAAGTGTCAACTTCCTCGGTAGGTTGTAAGCAATTGTTGCTTGGAGTTGTGCTTGTTGTGATTTTAGTCATAATATATCAATGATCAAAAACAGAATATTACAGTCGCAGATTTAATGAGAATGCACAGTAATTTTGAATCAGATCCCGAGTCCATATCCTCAAACTCTTCCTCCCCTTTTAAACCTCTCTTGATACTCTTCAGGCTCTTTTCAACCTCTTCATCCTGTTTTCGGACTTCTTTTATTTTCTTTAGCCCCTTATTTTTTAGCCTCTTCATTTTAATGTTTTAAAAAGATGTCCAATTTCAACCCATTTTCAACCTCTTAGTTATCCTTTCAACCTCTTGAGACTTGAATAAAATTTTACCTTCTATCCACTCCTTTAAACCTCTCTTTAACGAACTGAATTTCGCAGATACGATATCGCATATTTTTTTCTTAATTTCCAAATTTTACAGGGATCAAAATCATTTATTCTGAAAAATCTGATAATGAAAAGTATTTAATTTTTGACGATAACATGTTAAACATTGTTATACATCTTTCGTATAATTTATTTTATAATCAAAAGACGCGGTAGTGTCTCTGGCAAAGTACAAAAAAACGATCGTTTTTGTGCGGCCAGCACTACCGTATCCCTTTTCAGATACGAACAAATGCCGTTTTTTAACATAGAAAAGAAGCAACAATGGCAATAAAATTTCAATTTTTTCCCTATAATATTGTTGCTATCATCAACCTGAAGAAAATAAAAAAAAAAAATTTCAAATTTGTCCATCCGTTTGCGAGATATTAACATCCAAAAATCGCCGTTTTTCGCACAAATTAAGAAATGTCGCTTTCTTCTTCTTCTTGTTCTTCTTCTCCTTCTTCATGTTCAGTGTACGGACGAGTAATGAAGACTAATACATTAATGTTATATGTTAATATGTAATATAATTACATTTTCAATACAAATATAATACATTTATGAACCTCTCCAGACCCAATTAAAGCCACCTTATCAGAAATAGTAGATAATTAGGCCAAAAAATGGCCAAATCATGGCTATCTATTATTATCGGTATTTTGCTTGTATTTCGCAAATTTTTGGCGGGGCAAACAAAGGGCTCGCGCACACACTTCCGGGCTCGACAACGCTGGTCGGCCCTCTGCGAGCGCGCGGCAAAGGGCAAGGCGCCACGGCTCGCAGAGTGCGATTTTGGGGGTCATGTGTCAGCCCGCCCGTCAGGTGCTGCCTAATTAAGAGCGGCGTATTAATTAATAAGTCGCTCGTTCGGCAATAGTTCCGCGGATCCGTA
>JABFPJ010006983.1:0-10356 GCA_022817425.1 Gryon sp. ZL-2020 | reverse complement strand
AAAAAAAAAAAAAAAAAAAAAAAAAAAAAAAAGGCACACAATTTGAGCACAATTTTATGGAAATGCAAAGTCCTAACGCTGTGTAATTGGTCGAAATGATTATGACTTTATTATTAATGAAATGATAATCCGCAGCATTTTGATATGGCTGATAATTTTTATCTCACGCTAATGAAGTTATCTAAATTCATCTAGTCCATTAGATTATACCGATGTGGTACAATTTCTGATGTTGATGTTTGCAGCTTTTTATTTTGTTCTTTCAGCTGATTTTTTTTCGTTCCGTTCGGCCAATAAACTAGTTATAAATTTTACTCTTTACCATTACGACATTATCTGTGTTCTTTTTTTATGTAGTTATGCGAAAATTCCTGTGTAATATAGTAGTTAAATAAACAACAAGCATGTAAAATTTACTTGACACGAAACGAGACACACGTATCGATAAAATTTGAATTCCACGCAGTAGATTTGCATAGTAGATTTGACGCAATCATCGCGAATATAAAATGCCGGCGTATATCGAGCAACAGTGATAGCAATCGATAAAAGATGCTGCTTCTTTTATAATAATAATGAAATCACAGTCATGTCAGGACACCTACGCGATCTACTCGTAGAAAGAGCAGATAAGTGGTCGAGAAGGCACAGATAATCCTAGACAGATAGAGATACTTGGATGCCGAGAAAGAGCTGCACTTGGCTTCACAAACGACAGATAAATCACTTCTTTTTTTTTGTCTTCATCTTTTTCTTGCTTGCTGCAGCATTCTGATATATGCATCACAACATCGAATGACGCTAAGTAAATCAAGTATCAACAATAACAAAGAGAGGAATTTTGCGGAAGAACTTGGTGTGTCAATGAAATTCATGAACAAACTCATATGTGAATGGCCGTATGATTTAAGAACGAAATGATTTTTCAACTTTTCGTCAGATGTCAATTTCTAACTTTGATGTAAATTTGTTGTATTCAAGTTTCATTTCAAAACTCGTTCATTTACATTGAATATAATATAGAAATGCACAGAAATATTTTACGTTTATAGAGTCAATTTTTATTGAATATAAATTATTTAAATAAAATAACCTGATGTTTAACTTTAGTCTGTTACAAAATCTAAGTACGAACATTGCACAAATATTTGCAATATGAAATAGAGATTAAATTCACTGTCTTTTTATTTGTTCAAAGACATTTTTTACTTAAAACACAAACACAAGAGTATCCTAATTTAGTTTCACCAATTTAATTAATTAGTCTTTTGGTAATATACTACTTCTGTTAATCTGTGTATACATCTCTTATATGGAGAAGACTATTTTTATGGTTTTCTCTTGCTCGCTCGAACAATTGGTCTTAGTTTTTGCACCCATTTCTAGGACGTATTTGTAGTTGATATTAGTATCCACGTGGGCAGAAACACAATAGCCTTCTGCTGTCATGCAAAGTCGTGCCTACTTATCCGACTCTTTTGCGTTACGTTTTCACCAGGGGTGCTGCGCAACTTCGGCTCTTTTCGTTAAGCATACGCAACACATATACATACGCCTTGTGTCGTAAATTTCAGAACATTTTTTCCTGATAAACTACTTTTTTCTTTTTCTTTTTTTTCACTTAAACTTTGGAAAAATCAAACTAAATTTATTGACTTCGAATAAGTTTAAATATACAAAATTTTGTGTTTCCTGCATTTATTTATTTATCTTTTTACGAAGGAAAATAATTTATTGAACATGCAATCATCCTGTTTAATGACGTATCGTTGTAAGATACAAATAAGTTTTGTTGTCATAATTCATTTCTCGGTGTATAATTTTGAGGTGACAATCACGCAACGAAGTCGTTGAACAAAATCAATGCCTGCAAGGTAGCTTACGCTGATCTTTAATTCATCGTATGGGCAATCTTTTCACGATCGACCAGCACGATCTGCTTCCTATCAGCCATTTACATATGCGATGAAAGCAACCCTATGGCAAGTGCCGTCATATAATTAATGCACATTATCATTATTACACGATTGCGTTTTAAGTGACAATTGTTCTCATTAAGTACTATTTATATACTTCCTTCTTTTCTTGCTTAATTAAATGTAAATGTGTGTAATTTAAATACATAATTACGATTAATTCTTTGTTCAAAAGCTTCCTGATTATTAATACACACAACAAAATAAGTTTGTACAATATTTAATTAAATCGAAAGATCTGAAACAAAATGTCAAAAATACATACAACGAAGTATCGTTGAGTTTTGTAATAAAAATTGAGCAATGTTTTCGTAACAAAAATATTGCAAATTTGTTCGTGTAACAAAGGTGGATAGTGATAATGAAGTTTTCAGGAAGCTCAGTCGAACACACTTGAAACAACGATTTTGGGAGTGGCTTTTGAATAAAAGCCGTGACTCGCAATTAAGGAAGTTTTACGAGTAGGAGTGTCGGGCTTTGTGCCAACCCCTAGTAGGCACTTTCACTCGATAAAACTCTCACAGTGAGTGTAAACTACTGTTTATCACAGAATTTTGTTGCCAAACTAATATAAAACGATTTACGTTTGCAAAAGTTTGTCGCTCAAGGTTTATTATGTTTCCATTAATTGTCTAGGGAAAACGTTTAATGAGTTACAAAAGGGAGAGAAAATGAGTTGCTCTACCTTACAGTTTCATCTATTAATCAACTTTGACAAATTACCAAAACGTGCACGTTAAAATTTAATAAACTAATGTTCGCCAAACTTTTTGATGTCTAAATGCATTTGAATTTGATATATGATACATACTCATTAAGTATACCGCAATTTCAGATAATATTATTCAAATAAGACTCAATAATATAATGTAAATTAAAAATAAGATTATACATTATTGCAACTATAAAAAATTTCGAATATTATAGAAATGCTAGTAAAGATTTAAATGTAAAAAAATGTAAAACAAAAAAGCCTTTTGAACAATCGTCAATTCAATGTTAAAAAGATGTTTTATGTTATAGTCTAACGTTAACACACATAGTTGATACTTAAATCTCCGATCGTTTATAACGATCGACATGTTTGTTATGCGAGCAAGTTGTTTGCGGAATCATTTTTACACCACCTCGCATGATTGATAAAAGGATTCGCAGCAGCGTCTTGACGCTAATTGGAAAATGTTTGTGTTTGTTGTGATGATTCGTATTGAATCGTTTTATCATTCATGAATGCCTGGCATTCGTAAATTATAATTTCAAAACTTGTCAACTTTCTTTAACATCTTTTCACTTATTAGAGTAACATGACTTTTTTGTCTCTCGTTTTTTCTCTCAGATAAAAACAGTAACTTCCTCAATGAGATCAAGATAGACATCTTAATTCGTGAAATCAAATTAAACTGACTTTTTTTTTTTAATTCAGCTTTCAAAAAATGTACTGATGGCTACGCAATAACGGATAATGATTATGATCAATGCGGATTGGCGATACGAAAAGTATTTCGCTGTAACCGCTAATGCGCTGCTCGCCAGTAATTCGAACAGTTCCGTGATCGATCGTTAGAGCATGTTCGGTATACGCGAGATGTACTCTGGCCGACGCAATAAAGGCGTTATAGACTACGCGCTCTCTACGTGACAATTCGCATAATAAAATTCCGCGCGCTTGCGATTTTACGATGTATCTGCACGATTGCTGAAATAATCACCAATAAAATGCAATAAACATCGTGCGCGAATGGGAAAGTCCGTTGAAAAACATTTCGCTCTTATCGGGTAATATGTAATTTTAATGAAGTTGTACGTCAATAATTGTCGGTGAATTCAATTGGATGGCATTATGTGTAGTTAAATTTATGATGCTATTGGATATGTCGTAGGATTTCATGCTTTCGTCGGTCATTGTGCATAAGTTTGTCGTTTTGAGCGTAAATTAATTATATCTTAGCGTTAAATTTAAGTATTTGTAAAATATACAATTAAAGACCGTAAATATGATTATGAATTCTCAAAACTATTACATCAGATATACTTCTTACTAAATATAAAAACAGAATGTTTTAGTCCAATTATAATAAACATTACTGAAAATGAAAAAAATAATTAAGATGCGTTGAAACTTTATATGAATTTAAATGTTTTATAGATGAAATCTGACTTCAAATGTAAGTCCAATGTATGCGTCAATTTAATATAATTTTCCATCTAATCAATCAAAAGTAAATCAGCTGAAATGCATAGAAGCATTAAATTGATATCATAAACTTGATTGGTACAGTTTTGTTATTTTATGGTTAATGATTCGATAATGTTGGAAAACAAAGTTTTGCGTTGAAACTCTCTTCCTAGATGCAATCTCGACAGCGTTTATATTGCTGTTGGTATTGGTGGACGCCAAGTGGGGATACGCGTTAAACGCATTATAATTCAACCGCAGAGTAGTAATTCACCAACAAGACTCTTAGGCTTCCTCGGCAGACAGTCGTCCATGGGCGGGGTTCCAATGACCTCTTTCTTCTATTTATTACACTCGATTGCAATGTGTGTATTCTTTTTTTTCTTCCTTTTTTTGTTTCATTTTTGTTGCTTCTTCTTCTTTTTTTCATTCTGCGCTTCAATTTCTTTTATTATTCGGCATTAAAAACTCCCGGAAATACGGAAGCTTATAATTTATTCGCCGACGTTTATTTTCGATTGCAAATTTTGCGATTTCTAATTACACACTTTACCCTCGCGCGACATTCAAGAGTATGAATTATTGGTTACTTATTGATTTAAGTAATGCCGCGAAAATGTATCGCAAATTTATATACGCGATATTGTATTGGAATATAGACGGACAAAAAGAAGAAGCCGGCAAAAATAGTTTAGAGTGCATTGAGAAATTGTAAGTGCGTTCGTTGTCCATAGTTGTCTCATGATAAATGATTTGTTTGCTCGGCATGCTGTGTGTGGCTGAGCTTTAATAGTCTTAATGGGTTAATGACGACTGTGCCTGGGTTATAATAAATTATGTTATGACACGAAGCCGCAAGTAAATTACAATTAATGGAGGACATAATTATCATCGCAGACATGTATCGACAAGTTTATGTCTTCCTAAATTAACGTGACTCTTTCACCTTTGATGGATTAGAAATTATTCTAAGTATAAAGTGATGACGTATAACTAATTTATAATTATTTATAATGTGTTTCTGGTGGGCATTGCATTATTTTATGACATTAATTAGAAAGAGATTTTGCAAAATATTGTTGTACAATATTTTTGTTTTGTCTACAGTAATTTTCTTTTAATTTCAAATGTATGAAAATATATATAATTATGTGTATTGCTTTTATTTTACATTCAAATCGATACTTTTAATATAAAGTTGAATATAAATTATCATTAATTACACAATATATATAACGTTATATCGAAGTATTTAATTTAATTAATGTAATGTAATATTATCGTATGAAATGTCTGTGAATTATATTGCATAAAAATGCAATAATTGATTTCAACATGTTACTCCGATTAATGTTTCGCGTCATTTTTAATGAATATCAGATTTACATTATTTATGAATTAAATTTTTTATATACATATAAATGATGAAATCATTTTCGTTACTTTTTTTAATTAGCATTTTAATGTTTTAGTAATAATATAAATGAAAAATATTAATATAATATTAATACATAGCAAAAATTCACTCACCATTTTCGAATACTTCCTGTCAAAGTAAACTCTGTAATCAGAAAAACATATCAAAAATTAGTATTCAAAATAAAACTTTTGACAATTTCATATTACAAAATATGAAATTGGAGAAAAACTTATAAAACAAAATTGCATGAAAACACAAGGTGTATATTAATAGACACAATTCTGTGCTGATTTGAGGTGCAATGTTTGAGCCGGAAGATGCGCGCGACTTGCAGGGCAATCATTTTCCTTCGTTTACTGGCAAATTCCTAAGGAGTGTCAGAGCGAATGAAATAGTAGCGCCCGAGTAGCACCATGACAGAGCCCATCTGGGCAGCCTTCGGATTCAATTTACAATGGCTCTTTGGCCTCGCTCCATCTTCGTTTTGTGTCTATCTTTTGCTCGCTCGCTCCCGTCTTATCTCGGTCTCTCCACGGGATTCCGCCTCCTACACTTGTCCCGTAAGGTACATGCCCGGAAAGACTACAAAAATAGCGCGCGAAGTGATCTTCAGCGGATCCGCTACTCGGGTTCGATGAACGGCTTTTCGCCTACTCTTGACCTTCCGTGTCTCGAATGCGTCGACCGAACCCACTCGAATGTGAATTATGGTGGCACAATTATTTACACAAATATGTATATCAAAGTTAATGATTCATGATTCATTCGCACGAATTAGCCAACTTCAAGGTGTGTTTACAATGATAGTGAACGATTTTAGATGATCGATAAATGAATTTAATGGATTTCTAATAAAGTTGATGTTTATAATATGATGATAATTTTTTGGTATTTTATCTGCCATTTAATAGCATATGTTGTGTTAATGACCAATGTAAAATCATACAAAAAAATCTTTTTTTAATTTTTGTTGATTGCCAATTTTAAATTCTTCTTACACAAGTGCAGTTGATTTACATTTATTTTTATTCAAAAAATAACATCTTCAAATAGTCTATTCGATGAATTAATCTTCCACATGTAATTAAAGTGTATAGGATTTTGTGACAAAAAAATTTGAAAACCAGTTTAATTTCAGGCTATAGCTTATACAATTTTCCGATATTTTCTTTTTCGTGAGACAAAACTGATTAACGATCGAGAGATTAATTTATATTGAACACTTTTTTTTGTTACGTGCGCTTTTGAATGACTTGATAGATGTGTATTTTTCTAATTATAAGAGTCGTTTACAGAAACGATAGCAAAATGATTTACACGTCAATGAAATACACGCGTCTCCCGTGAATGAGAAAAAATGGAAAGATTCAAAATTAATTAGTAGGTGTTGGTCTTAGTAACGTATTCATATTATTTATCCATGCGAATGAATCGAATCCTCGTTGGTGATCAATGCACAAGACGTACGTCAATGACGTGAAGTAATTGGCTGGAAACTGGAGCTTATGAATGGTTCTTTCCATATAGTCATTTTAATGACATTTCTTAATATCAGTGATGAATGATTGCAATAAATATTTGTCTTTGCAAAACAAGATACGTATAGGTACAATTTTCAAATAAAATTAATTAATAAACCGGCTCCTATTACTCTCATCAAAGTAATTTCTAATATGTAATAATTGTAATATTTTATAACATTAAATAAAGAAAATAATGCATAAAATATCAATTTTAATTATAACAAAATTATGCGAAAATGCTAAATTTTTATTTAAATAATTATAAGTTTTGATTAATGAACAAATATTTCTTACAAAAGTGATGTCATACCATTAAAGGTATGTAAAGAAATGATTATTGCTTTTTGCGTGAAATAACATTTCAAATTAATTTATTTTACTACCTTGATAAAGTAAAATTTATATTGCATTTATGCGTTGCTATTACTAGAATTGAAGGGAATAAAGTGGCTCAATACATTGAGATTAAAAAAAAGAATGCAGTTCCTCTGCGCCCACCACGCAACGTCAGCTTACGTTTATCGCGGCAACAGCATCGCGTGCAATCATGCAACGTACAACGCATGACAACCAGATCACCCTGTGAAATCTGACGTCGAACAATTTTCTGATTATAGCATTCGCGTATCTCGTTCGAGCAACTCTTCGGACAATATTTATGGCGATATCGCGTCAAAGGCGTCACTTATTAATATAAGTGTGCCACAACAAAGTATCACTCGTTAATGATAGATTGCCGTTTACTTGGTTGAAAAATTTTACTTTTCATTCATCAGATTATGATGATTATGATGATAAGTAGTACTTAACAAATTTAAGAACGTCAGAGAAAGATATAATTCAAACTTAATTTTGAACGTAAAAGGAAGAAAAGAGATATTATTTACTACTTAGTTGCTTTGTCTATTTTTGTTAACTGGAAAAAATTCTGATTAAATGCCGGGATTTTTTATATTAATAATTATTATTTACTGAAGTGTGTTAAAATGATGTCGGTTCAATCTATTTTATTGAATATTACAGTTAAACGTAAGAAATACAAAAAATACTAAAATTAATTTTCTATACTGCGAGTTAATTATTCTATTTTTTTATTTTGTTTTTGTTATATTTTAGCTAATTAAAATACACTTTTAATTGCGTATATCAAGAACGCCGTTTTGGGATGACGATTTTGAAGTATCGAACGTTTAATGATGCCAATAATCTGCCAATTAGAATTCGTTGCGGGTTAAAAAGTAGCAAGTTTCGTCGAGAAAAATCAATCCAATATGCTGGACTTGTCGATGACGAACAGCATGCTTGGTATAAAGTTAATGTGAGAACTTTGTAACCGGAATCGAATGAGCTTATATTGTAAGAAAACAAGACAGACATATATACGTGACTCGAAAATAACATGCGTAGGTCGCATGTCTTTGTGATTTTGACGCGTGCGCAAATTTCACTTGTTAGTTAAACTATTGACTGAAAAGTATGTAATTTTTTAAATATCTACATATTTCAAATTAGAAATCAAACATTATTTTATGAACATTTTATTTAAATCTCTCATATTTAATGTTTCATTTTATTGTATATTACGTATTTTTCTGTAAAATTTATGACTCATTATTCGCAATTGTTACAAAAAATAAGAAAATATATATATGCATATTTTCACTGAAAATATATGTTTTAAAATTGCCCACTTTTATTAAAAATCAACTATCACATGTGGAAAAGATGTAAATAATTTGTATGAAAAAGACATTTATTTAAAAACGGTAATATTGTCATAAAATGTGTTGTTATTGCAATTAAAATGCCATTGTTAGCGATATTTCAAATATTCTTGTCATATCTCATAAATTAATTTTATCGGTCTTTAATACGAGCGCATAAACGAAGTCCTACTGTTCATTCTGTGCGAGTCGCGATAACTGTGCGGCATCGCGATGATATTATCATTAGGCTACTCGGCACTTTCGAGAGCCGTGAAAGGAGCAGCTTTAGCGAGCGACAACGCGATAATGGCTCCATAATCCGCGTCGTCTGCGGTTCTTGGTGGCATTTAAAGGGCCTCCCCGCTGAACGGAAACAACACACTCTTCTTTTGTACCGGTTTTCGTTAACTTGCGAACAAAACTCGTCATTCAAAATTAATGGGGGTTATACACTACATACATATACTTTGCTGAGTCTCTTTTTTTCTCATCAGAGAAAATTGCTCGGCAAGAAATTTGGCAGTCTGCCTAATGACACTCTTAGTTAAAATACCCTCGGATTAAATGAAACGCCTCTTCATTAATGTCTAAGTGTTTTTTTTTGCAATTCTAATTGTTTCATAGCTTTTGCAAAGTCGCGTTTTTTAACAACTTTAAATAATTTACATAAAAATAATTACTTTCCATTATCACAGTAATTATTTTTTATAATATTATTTCTTATTGGTTTCCAAAATACGTTCTTATCAAGAATAAAACAAAATTCATTTTATATTGCTTTAATGCAAATAATGATATACAGCTAGAAACTGAATGTTTCCTCAAACGACATCGTTTCACTTTTGGTACCTTCATAAACTCGTCCACACATTTTTATTGCCACAAGGTGCGTTAAATTTATAATCTTACAAAAACTCGCGCAATTTTTGCGATTTTTTACGACCGCTAAATCCTATAGTCTTTCAGATTTTCTTTCATTTATGATAATAAGGTTTTTAAATTGTCAAATGAAAATGAAATACCAACGAAATTCCGACTTTTTATTGTTCTTCTCTTATTCTTCAACCGCTACTAAATCATATAACCTTATTAGCATAATCATACAATAAGAGAAAAGTATCTTTTATATATTACACAATTAAAGTAACGTTATATTTTTTATTAACACAATTTGATTTCGTTGTAATAAAGTGCGACAATTGTTTTTTAAATACTTTTTCTTTATTGACACTTTTTGAATTGCAATACACCTCTTCGCATCGCCACACATCTGTTTTAAATGGTGCATTCCAGATTACCATTCGTGGCAGTGAGCCAAACAATAGCAGGTGACGTATTTTTTTTTTGCAAAGCTTGGCCTTTGGATAAATGACCGTGCATGGTATGGCACAATGGGAGCTGCGTCGAGGCCGATTTTTTCGTTCACTTCAACGGTGGGCCTAACGTTCATTACGAGCACGGTGGCTGACACGCGGTAGCCACACATGTTAACTTAACGCCGCGCGCGCATTGTTCGCACCGTATTCGCGGTTACTCGTAAATACGAGCTCTTAAA
>JABFPJ010006982.1:0-10357 GCA_022817425.1 Gryon sp. ZL-2020 | reverse complement strand
CAACCGCCTGACAACCCCCTGACAACCCCCTGATAACCACCTGACAACCGCATAAGGGGGGGGGCAAAATTCGGAAAAAAATTTTTTTTTTCAAAATTCAAAACTATAAACACTAATTTATATAGCCTATGACATTCAAGAAAGTATAATCTGTAATTTGAGACTAATTTGAACTAAATTGGTCCAGTAGTTTGGCCGTGATGAGGTAACAGACACACAGGCAAACCGACAAACAGACAGACATAGATTGAAATTTATATATTAGTAGGATTTATATTTCTGTCTCTTTCTAATATTTGTTCTAATATTTCTTCTAATTTTTCTTGTTATAATTATGTCTGTCTCTTTCTAATAATACTTCTAATATTTCTTCTAAAGAAAGAATCTCTAAGTTATTTTGGCGCCTGAAAAACACAACTCTTACCTCCGATTTTGTTTTCGGTTTCCTCACTCATTTTGCACTCTTTTGTTTACTGTTATTTGAACTTTTGTTTGCACAATCACTTAGCACAGTTAACGCATGCAGGGCTCATAACCTGTTGGAGATGAGTGAATAAAAAAGACGTTTTTATATATCAAAAAGGACCTTTATTCTGACTCTAACACTTGAAAAGCAACCGCACGGTCGAACGCTCGAAAAAGAAGTGAAGACAGGCGGTCGATATCGATTAATCGCTAAGAGCCGCGACTCAAGCGCTACCTGTCGTAACTTGTGTAAAACATACATTTTAACAAAAAAAAAAAGAACTTGTTTTTTTGTTGCTTTTAGTCAAAGTTACAAGCAATTAAAAAACATGTTTTTTTACTAATTTTTCAATAAATTACAGTCATTTGAAAAGTGTAAATTTCTTACTTAAAAAAAGTAATGTAGTTTACTTAAAAAAAGTATGTCTTTTTTTCTGACGAAACATAAAAACACATAAGCATACATAAACACACATAAACTCGTACAAAAAGTCAAAAACACAATCTAATATACAGTAGTCCTACCCACACGATCGAAAATATATTTTTAAAATATATATAAAACATATTTTTCTAAAAAAAATATATTTCCGGCAAGAAATTATATAAATGGCATATATTTTTTATATATTTTCTGAAATATATTTGTAAAAATATATAAAAAATATATAAAAAATATATAGAATATATATTTTTTATACTTAAAACGGCAAGAAATTAAATATTTTAAATATATTTTGAGAAATATATTTTCATCCCTGTGGGTAGGTACGAATGTCAGAAATTGATTAAAAAATATGTTTTTTCAATCAATTCTAATTTTGGATAAAATTTTGGACTGTTTAAGATCAGAAACTGTATTGTGATATTTAAATTAAGTGTAAACTTGTGTAAGAGGAGGGAGTGTTAAAATGTATGTTTTACACAAGTTACGACAGGTAGCGCTTGAGTCGCAGCTCTTAGCGATTAATCGATATCGACCGCCTGTTTTCACTTCTTTTTCGAGCGTTCGACCGTGCGGTTGCTTTTCAAGGGTTAGAGTCAGAATAATGTTCCTTTTTGATATATAAAAACGTCTTTTTTATTCACTCAACTCCAACATTTTTAGCAAATCAAGCAGAGTGAACCAAATTTTTTAATTTCAACAGAAAAACAACAAGTTTATTTAACAATTGTTGTAGAAAAATGCTAATCAATTTGATGCATTTCAAAAAAGAGTGTTATTTTTCATTGATTTTTCAATAAGTTGTAGCCATTTGAAAAATGGTAATTTTTGCGTAAAAAAAGTGATGCTTTTTTTTTCTGACCAAACATAAAAACACATAAATAAACAAACATAAACTCGTACAAAAAGTCATAAATGCAATTTAACACAGTATATTTCATACAGTAGTCCTAGGTAAAAATGTCAAAAATTGATTAAAAAAACATGTTGTTTTCAATCAATTCTGATTTCGTTAAATTTCATCCAAAATTAACTTTCTTTCTTTTAAACTTGTTCAGAATGAACCAAATTTTTTGATTTTGAAGCAAAATCAATAGCTTTATTTGGCGAATTTTGCAGAAAAATACAGTTAAATTTGATGTATTTTTTACATTTTTTTTGGTTATGTCACGTTTAACAAAAATTGCGTTTCACATATCGAAAAAGGAAGAATTCACCTTTAATTTAAAGAAAAAAAAGTTAATTTTCGTTGATTTTTAAGAAAGTTACAGTCTTTAGCAAATTTTAAATTAGCAATTTTTGGGATGAAAAAGTGATGCGTTTTTTTTGCGACCAATGTATAAAAATATTAAAAATAAAAAAAAAACCTATTACACCCGTTCTGACGACTTCTGCGTATACGGGGCGGATAATGACAACATTAGACATGTAAACATATACGAACAGTTCAGTTTTCGATAAGAGTCATTGACCTAAAATTTGCGAGTCGTGGCTCGATTTATTTAGCACACTCCGGCATTCGCATATTGACCAGAGAACCACGAAAACCTGATCAAAGTGGCCGGTAGTGGGAATTAAACCCGCTACCTTCCGAATGCGAATCTGGCAGCCTTAGTCACTGAGCCAGCACGCTCGGTATTAAAAATTAAATGAATTAATACAAATATAATAATTAATAAATACTAGATTTGGTGAGAACGCAAATATTCAGTGACTATAATTTTGTAATGTAATGTAAATTTTAATAACTTTTTAATAACGAAAGTAAGCTTTCTTATGTAATATGCTCTGTAACTTAAAAAAATTAAATAAATTTAAGGGAACGTCCCAGTGAAAAATTATGGGCATTTACGAAAAAATTTTTTAATTGCCTATTTTAATACTTCGAAGTATCTTCTTTCATATGGAAAACTTGTTTTTTGAAAATTATATTTTAAACATTAAGTTCTTAAGGTTTTTAGCGGAGCGCGAGAACCTTCAAAGTCCGCAAGTAAAACTTTAAACGTGATTATCTCCGATATTTTTTTATTTTTCTGACTTTAAAATGTTCCTGGT
This sequence comes from Gryon sp. ZL-2020, assembly GCA_022817425.1. Classification (NCBI taxonomy): domain Eukaryota; kingdom Metazoa; phylum Arthropoda; class Insecta; order Hymenoptera; family Scelionidae; genus Gryon; species Gryon sp. ZL-2020. The sequence continues at coordinate 7,392 of JABFPJ010006982.1, read as the reverse complement.
ACCACAATTTTTGACCGAATCCCGTTTTCTTTTTTTCAGCATGTTCAGAAAGTGTAAAGAATAATTCGTTCAAAGAGATTTTTCGATTTTTCAATGAAAAAATGTTATAAGCCAGAAAATATTATGAGTCAACAAAAACACCGATTTTTTTCACTTTTTTGAGCAACTTGACAAGAAAATAGAGATAACTTTTTTTTCGTACTATATATTAAAAATCTTTTTGACAGATTTATGCCGCAAATATACACCTACAATGTAAACTTAAAAAAAGCAAATCTGTAAAAAATTGTGGTACTAGGAGAATTTTGAAAATAGCCCTTTTTTCGATAGTTATTACCAATTAAACAAAAAACAATAACAATTTTTTATATTTTGGTCATCATTCTTTAATATATCATCCTTAAGGATGGAAATACAAAACGATTCATTTCAATTAATTCATTTTTATAGATTTTAGCTATCTCACTGGGACATCCCCTTAACAGAATAACAATCAAAATTCAAAAGAAATAACTAGAAGAAGAAACTAGATAAACAGTATGAAAACATATTTTTCTAAGACAAACAACAGAAAATAATTATTAAGATTCATTACAAGTGTTGAAAAAGAATGTTTATGAACAGGTTACAATAAATAATAAATTTAAATGAAATTCATCATAAGAAATCAAATTTCCTCCTTGATGGACCTCTTAAATTCAATGAAATTGGCTGAAATTTTGGAAATCTTCTTTTTTTGGGTCATAGAAATATATACTGAAAGAAGAGCGTAAAAAAAATTCTTTTTATTTTTTGACCCAGTCTAAGGTACATATGCGGGGGCGCTGGATCACCAGCTCCATCAGAGTTGGCAGTTTGCTTGCGGGGCCTTTCCCGACGACGAGATGCTGTATGATGGGCTGGCTGAAGATTGGGGCAGAGCTGACTTGAGATGGGTTGAGGGGGGCTGATACTTGGTTCTGGTTGGGAAGGGCCATTTAAGGCATTGTGGCTTCGGGTGGCATTGGTGGGGCTTGATCCATTTGCCCTTGGACTGGATTGCCCGGGAAGGCCTTCTTGAAGGCCTCCAGAATGTTGGCTTCTGCGGTTTCCAGGCTCTCCTCGCCTCGCAACAATAGGTCCTCCATCTCGCTGGTCATTATCTAACTCTTCTGAAACAAACTCTGGAGAAGTTTAGGGAACTGTTTCATAATAGGGCTTTAACTGGATGAAGTCGGCTTTTTCAACTCTTTTGCTGTGCTCGTCTACAAGGTCATATACTAATGCGCTTTTCTAATTGTGTAGGGGCATTTATAGCGGGGGAATAATTTTGAGGCAATATATTGGGCAGCTGAAGAAAGGATAAAATGGCGTTTTCATACCTTATCACCAGGCTGATATGTATGTTCCTGGATTGATTTATCATAGTCAACATCGTATTTATCCGCGTCACGCCTGAGGTAAGTCTTGACGAGATCTTGGAGCCGGCAAGTTTCCGAACGCGATGTTTCTATTGCTGGGGGGATTGAGATATCACAGCAGGTGGACCCTCCAATTTTTTGCGTAGGGGATTGGGCTTGCTTAGTTCTCGTCCCAGGTTAAGGAAGGCTGGGTAACCCTTATATTCGAGTGCACCGATGACTTAATGGCAAATTGTAACTTATCTAGCAATTCGTCCCGCGTGCGATGATTTTCTTTCAAGTGGGACATCAACATACCTTTTATAACCTGGTTTGATCTCTGGGTGGGGTTGTCTTGCGGCCAATAAGTCGGCGTAGTGAATTGTGCACCGATCTCGGCCAGGAATTTGGGTGATGATATTGTTGAAATCATGAAAAACTACGAACAACTTGGTGTTATTTTTAAAGATTCTGGTAATTTTAAGTCTAACGCTTCGGAAGCAATTTCCGATTTGAGAAGGGCAATGGGGATTACACTCGATATTATCAGGAGAATCTGTCGCTTTGATCATAAAGTAGTGAAAAACTCTTAACCAGTTTAAATTTTTCGGTATTGCTTTACGCAGCCCCCGTATGGGGTCTGAGTAACTTCTCTTCTATTGAGTGTATTCAATCTAGATTCTACAAGCGGCTCCTACGATTACCTGATAACACTCTGGATTACGCGATCCGCCTGGTCTTCGATCGTCCTCCCCTTGCCGTTTCAATCCTGAAATTATTTTTGTCATAGATCTTGAAGACGCAAGCGATGTCAGATACTCGTTATCCTTTTCATAGCCTTCAATATTAGAGAAACGAATACCTGTTTCAACCAACGTCCTCGTGCACTCACAATTACTTGTCAGATGTAAAGGTACTGTTAAATGTTTACAATCTAGCCCATGAATAACTAGACTCAAAGTTATCCTTATCCGTTAATGATTTATCGACAACTCTGTCTGAAATGCGTAAGTCATCGTTAAACCTTGACCATTGTAAACTGCTAAACTCATCATCCCTTGAAATATTGCCCTCTTTTTACGTCGACTCCCTTTCTAAGCCCTTTAAAGAGTACAACCTGTCTCTTTTTCATGCTATTTATATAGTATCTACGCCTAACTTTAATTTTCCTCAATACCCCTCACATTTCATTCCGCTCTCTTATTACTGTCCCTCCTGTTCTCTTCCCGAGCCCGAGACCATCTCACATTTCCTTATTTCCTGTTCTCTCTTTGGTCCTCTGCGAATGAAATACGTTAGTTCCCTCTCAGAATTCCCCGATTTTGTATATAATTTGCTCAATTTCTCAACCAATGCAGTTGTTAAAAGGTTTTTCAATTATATTGTAGAACCTCTGTCTTTCCGTAAACTTCTCTCACATTGTGATTTTATTATTTTCTTTTGTTTTTATTCTTACTTTAACATATAACGAAACTCTTATTGTAAGTAGTTAGTAGCAGTAGTAGTAATAGTTAGGAGTTTGTCGCAGCAATAGGCAGTAGTAGTCGTAATTACTTGGTAGTAGTTGTAGTTTGGAGTAGTAGCCAATAACAGTAGTAAGTAGTAATAGGTAATAGTAGTAATTCTGAGTTTGTCGTAATAGTAGGCGGTAGTAGTACTCGGTAGTAGTAGTAGTGTGAAGTTGGTCGTAGAAGTAGGCGGCAGTATTAGTGGGTAGTTATATTATTAGTAGTATGGTGTTGGTCTTAGTAGTAGGTGGTAGTAGTAGATAGGTGTTGACAAAACCGACTATTTCTTCGACCAAATTCTAACTACTATTACTACCAAGTACTCATTACTGATACCTACTATGCCTACGACCTACAACCAATTGATAGAAAATAAATGTGAAAATTATTTTGAGTTTAATTTATGGATTTAATGTTTGAGTTGAATTTCTGGGTTCGATTTTTGGGATTAATTTCTAGGTTTGATTTTTGGATTTATTTTCTAGGTTTAACTTTTGGGTTCGATTTTTGAATTTAGTTTCTGGGTTTAACTTTTGCGTTCATTTTTTGGGTTCAATTTCTGGGTTCCAGTTTTGAGTTTAATTTCTGGTTTTACTTTTTGGATTCAATGCTTAGGTTTAATTTCTAGGTTTGATATTTGGGTTTTATTTCTGTTTTTAATTCTCGGGTTCCAGTTTTGCCTTCAATTTCTAGGTTTGTTTTTAGGGTTTAATTTCTTTCTTGACAGGTATGAAAGTAGGCAATCGGTCTGGCACCTAACTGGGCACCTAGCCGGGCACTTAGCGGGGCACTTAGCGGGGCACTTTGCGAGGCACTTAGCAGGGCATTTAGTGGGGCACTAGTCCAGGCACGAGGATCAGCACTATGCCGGGCACAAAACCAGGCACGATGAGGTGTACGAGTGCGGGCACTTAGCGGTGGCACTAGTCCAGAATTTAGACAGGAAACTATGCCGGGCACTATGCCAGACACTATGCTGGGCACTATGTCGGGCACTATGCCACCCACAAAACGAGGCATAATGCCATGCACTAGGCCGGGCACTTAGCGGGTCACTTAAACGGTCACTTAGCGGGGCACCTAGCAAGGCACTTAGCAGGGCAACTACCCGGGCACATAGCGAAGCACCTCGACCGGCACCTAGCCGACCACCTAGCCATGCACCTACCTGTGCACGAGTCCAGGCACGAGGTTCGGCACGAGGACAGGCATGATGCTAGGCAATCGGTCTGGCCCTAGGCCTGATTTTAGATCGGTAACCAGACCGGAAAATACTCCGGGCACTATACCGGGCACTTAGCCGGGCAATAGTTCAGGCACGAAGACCGGCACAAGGACAGGCATGAGGGTAGGCAATCGGTTTGACACTAGGCCTGGCTGTAGACTGGCAAGTAGACTGAGAACAAGACCGATAACTAGACTGACAACTCCTGCGGGCACTATGCCGTGCACAAAACCAGAAACGATGCCACGCACTTAGCTGGGCACGTAGTGGAGCACCTAACAGGGCACTTGGCGGGGCACTTAGGAGGGCACTTAACGGGGCACGTAGTGGGACACTTAGTGGGGCACTTAGCGACTACTCCGGGCACTAGGTCGGGCACTTAGCCGAGCACTATGCCGGGCACAAAACCAGGCACGATGCCATGCACTACGTGGAGTGGTACTTAATTAATAAAATTAGAAATGATTTTATTTGTTAACAAATTTAAATGCTATTTACGCAAATAATCAGTTTTGATTATTTCTTGTATTATGAGTTAGATGAACTGATTAACTACTAATTCGAGATGTGAATTTTTCTCAAATCCAATTAGTCAAAATTTAATTTAACGACCATGCAGGAACCAATAATGAGAAAAATTTTGCATCCAAACTTATGTCACTTGTCTCCAATCGACTATCGTTCTAGTAAAAGAAATAAAAAATAACTGTCGTTTTGATCCATCAAAAATGGGCAAGATTACGATTGTGCAAATTATTAATCGTGCAATATTTTTTAGTACAACGTACGATCGTGCAAAATTCTATTCTGCAATACTCATTCGTACAACATATTAATCGTGCAATTTTCATTTACGCAACGTACGATTGTGCACAGTTCTCTTCTGCAGTGTTCTTTTGTGCATAATAGCATTCTTGTAATGTTCTTTTGTGCATAATAGCATTCTTGCAATGTTCTATTGTGCACTGTACAATCGTGCAAAATATCTTTCGAGCACTATTTGATTGTGCATCATATCAACCGCGCAATGTACGATTGTGCATATTATCTTTCATGCACGGTGCACAAACGAATTCTGCACGATCGTACATTGTATGAAAGATAATTTGCAGGATCGTACATTGCACGAAAATATGATGCATCATCGAACAATGCACAAAAGATATTATGTACAATCGTACATTGTTTAAAAGATAATTTGTTCGATTGTACATTGCATAAAAGACAATGTGGACAAAATATTACAAAATACTAAGTACGTTTTGTAGTATAAAATGGTTAGTTCCATTTTGATATTGTTTAATTTTAAAAAACTTAAAATTCGTAAAATTATCGATATCGTAGACATTCAAATTTCAACAAAACTGACAAAACGTAAAAAAGTCTGAAAACCTGACCAAACGAACGAAGCCTTAAGAACCTAATAAACGTATATGAAAAACTGATAAGATGTACAATATGTGAAAAACGAACCAAACGTATAAAATCTGAAAATGTAGTTTTTCAGTTTTTTTTCGTTTGGTCTGTGTATCAGATTTTGTACGTTTGATCAGTTTTTACCACTTAATAAATTTAATTTTACCGGTAAAAAACCGAGCCTGATTTAAATGAACGCAAAAATGAACGCCACATCAAATGAGCACAACAATTATATTTTATTGTGTATTTATTATAATTGTTGTGGTCGTTTGATGTGGTGTTCATCTTTTTGTGCCCTCAATGTAGGTGTACGAATACATCGGTGTCCATAATTGTTGTGGGCGTTTGATGTGGTGTTCATTTCTTTGTGCCCTCAATGTCGGTTTACGAATACATCGGTGCAAATAAAAATGTGACATATTTCACAATACTCTAAGACTATCTATCCAGGTTGACTCGAATTCAAAGTTTGAACTGATTTGATTTTTTTTCCAATTTTAACGGCGTCGAGAAATTAGTCCAAGAGACAAACCGTAAAATTCCACAAAGGCGATTCACGTCTGTGTATCCATTGCCCGATAATTTGTCGCCACTTAGATTTATTATAATTTATTTATATTTGCACTAATCTTCCAGCGCGAGACCACTTAACGTAACGAACGCTACCAAAGGAATGGCGAATTTTTGTTTCGCTGCTCTCTCTAAAAGTATCAAGTTGCTATGGTTACTCGAAAACTTCCCAAAAGTCGATCGATCGATAAATGGGCATACTTCACGTCGTTCTCATGATCGCCGCGCGAGGGCGGTTAGTGTCGCAACTCCAAATTTTGATGTTTGCCGGCGGCCGCAACATGACAGCTGATTCCGCCGAAACTGAACGTCTTTGTGAAGTGACCAGGAGATGTTTTTATTTTGATGACGGGACGGGATGACAGAATGCGTTGACAGGATATGGTGACAGGACGAAGTGACAGGATGATTGCTCATTGGTGTTAGAACGGACGGGATCTTGATGCTTGTTTAGTGTCTTGATTTGGTGATGCTATTTCTCATTTTATTGATGCTGATTCCATACTTCCTTTCGTGACTATTATCATTGCTAGTTGCCCTTTCTGTTTTGTAGATCTCGACTTATGGTTTCGTTCGGTTGGTTAGTTTTTCATGCAGTGGAGTTATTACAGTGCCGCAACTCAATTAATACATGTAACAATTGAAAACAATAACAAAGATATCAACAAATATTCGGTAGGTTTTATCGCGACATTACTGTATTTTGTAACGGCATGAAATGCCCCGTTACACCATGAAGTAAGGTACATATGTCACTTTTCGTCTAGTCACTGCAAATAGCAAATATTTTAAACGTGGGAATTTGAATTAGAGTGTAAGAGTTATTATTAATTATGCAAAGTTTTATACAAATACAATATTAATTTTACAATTACAATCATTTTGGCGGCATTTTGAGATAATTTGAATAGAAAATTATTATTGATAATAAAGAGGATAAATGTAATGTTGTTCCTCTATTAAATTTTATATGTCAATTTCTTTCCCAAATAAAAATTTTCAAACCATCCAATTCATCAAAAAAGATCTATGATTTATCAATTAATTGATAAATCAATTTTATTATCTAATGAAAAGTTTCATGAAAGTAATATTGATATTGTCAAGAAAATTTTACATGATAACTTATATCCAATTGAATTTGTTAACAATAATATAAATATTAGATTAAATAAACTTAGAATTAATACAAATAATAATAATAAAAAAAGTTTTCAATCCAACAACATTATAGTTTTACCATATTATAATAATACTAATCAAAATATGAAACATATTTTTAAACAAATTG
>JABFPJ010006981.1:0-10357 GCA_022817425.1 Gryon sp. ZL-2020 | reverse complement strand
ACATTAAACAAATTCACGAAATTTTACTCTTTCAAAATATAAATCACTGTTATGCCCAGATGTTTATAAAAAATAATAGTTATGTAATAAACTCTTTTACACGACATATATATTATTTTTATTGGTGAAGAAAAGAATGTGAAATAATATAATAAAATTAATGTTTTAGTGTATTATTTAAATGTCAACTGAAAAGAGACAACTGAAATTTATATTCAACTGAAAAGAGACAATTACATTTTTATATTGTCTATTAGTAGCATTTCTGTAGATCTTTGTTACAATGTAACCATCAAATTAAGATCGTTTCAACTTGTTAAGTTGTATTAACAATGTGACCAATCAAGAGTTAAAGCAAGGTTTAAATTTGTTCAAGTTCAAAAGAATTCTCTTTTTTGATCAATTCTATTTCAATTCAATCATAATTGCATTTTTAATCAATTCTTTTCTGTTGAAATTTTGTACGTTTGTTTTGGATGATTCTTTTATGATTTGGAAGTAACAGTTAAAAACAACGGAGATGAACTAATTGAAATAAACATGTTTTTAGCTGAAATGAAATCAAAATAAAAATAAAAATTAGTATCCTTTGAACTTGCAAAACTGCATCATAATAATTGTTAATAAAATTAAAATATTTATTATTTCCAGTTATCATATGTCAAAATTAAATGGAATATACTGTTGAATGAATCCTCCAATTACAGTTAAATTAATGGATTATTGAAAAATGTTTATCCACCAAAGATGACTAGAAAGCTAATATATTCTGCAATTAATTTTATAGCTGCAACATATTTTTTGTGTTGATGCGTTAAAACATTTTTTTTCAAAATGCTTAAAGCAAATGATTAAGATTTACTAAGCAGTGCTTAGTACATTTTAAATTTCGAAGCACACGAAACACAACTCGCTCTATTTTCGATAATTACATAAACTCAACAGTTACAAATTTATTATCTTATCTGAAGGTTTGAAAAAGTTATATACCAATTAAGTTATAGTTCAATACCTTAATTCTATCGTCGGCTCATTGTGAGAGATTATTTAGTTGTGGTGGATTAGTTTATGGTAACTTACGCGGAAAAATGAGTGAAAAAAATTTCGAAGCAACTTTATTATTGAAATTTAACAAAACATTATAAATTGTTGTAACAATAGTTTTATGTATTAGAAAAGTTTATATTATTCGTAATATTGAAAAATTATATTTTTGTGATATTGAAAAATTTGTTTAGCAACATATTATTATGTTAGTAGATTTTAACATATGAATCATATGATAGGATTACTATATATCATTTGCATTAATAAATTACCGATATATTGTTTTTTATTGTGTCTTTTATTGAGTTCTTAAAAAAAGTAACTTATAACTTGTACAGTCAAAGCTCCTCTACGGAACTTCTCCCTCACGGAACAAATCTTATCACGCTTACGGAACCGACCCTCCCTCAATTCCTTCTCCCACTTTCTTACATACATTCGCTCTGTAACCTCAATTATTGTGGCGCGAAATTGAAATTTAAATGTCAAGTACTGTAAATATTACCATAAAAATAATAAATAAATAAATAATTACTATTATTTAAATAAAAAGTGATAAATTAACGAAAAAAATGTCATATGTGACTTTGTCATAAGTGACAATGTAACTTGAAAAAACGTTATTAACTTGTAACTTAACTTAGTTACTTTTGAAAAGTAACTTACCCAACCTTGCTAAGCATTATAACAGTAAGGTTTCCTTATTTGTTAATAATTTATGACTAAACATTTATTGAAAAATATAAAAGATATTTTGGTACCAAAATTGATCAACTTAATTGATCAAATTTGTAATCAGCCATGAGGAAGTTAATAACCTTAGGTGTAATATAATTAAATAAATTAATTTTTATCGAATTGCATTTTTTCAATATTTTATTTTTAACATTTTCTAAACTATTTATAGATAAAAAGTTAACCTATAAACATATAACGTCATAACACGGTAAATACATTTGCAAATGTTATCATCAAACTGCAAGTTATATTGAAATAAGTAAATATAGTTTTTAATGTACTTAAGGTTTCAATTTGCATAAATATTATTCCAATATTTATGCAAATTGAAAAAACCTTGTTAATAACTATTGGTAATATTAATACTGAATTTGTAGAACAGATATTATAAGATAAAGTAAATACAACGTAAGTTATAACAACTTATATGGCGTTTTTTCGTAGGTTTGACAGTTTTTTCAATTTAACATGAGTTCGACTTAAAAACTAAAAGAACTAACGTGTCAAACTCATGTTCAATTGAAAGGTAAAATCTACCTGACATGGTGTCAGGTAGGTTAAGTAGTCGAAAACGCCAATAGTTACACATTTATTTTAATACACTGACAATCATAGATCTTGAATTCTTACAAAAAATCCTCAATTTTGCTGTGAAAAACAGTAAAAATGAAAGTTACTTTAGTAAATATTTACGTTATTTTCTTCATAAATTATTGTTTTTAACAGTAAAATTTTATGATTTTTTGCCGATGGATTCAGAATGCTATTAAAAACAGTAACAACTCAATTGAAAATTGTAAATTTTCAGGTTTTATGATTGTCAGTGTAATCTTACGTGAATCAAATATTGGATATGTGTACGTAATTTTAGGCTACAGTGTATTGTTAATAACCATAAGATAATTCATATTAATGATGTACATTTCTTATGCAAAAGTAATAGTTACTATTACTTGCTTTGATCATGTATTTTTACTTAATGCGCTAATGCGTTGTAAGTTTAATAATCAAATTAAACTTAATAATTTGTGCACGTTTCATAAAAACATTTAATACGAATTATGACTTATAATGTTCATTTCAAAAGTTCATAAAGACCTATCCATTTAATAAAATACATTTTAATTAAAATAAAGTGAATATTATTATAATAAGTGTTAATTTTTTCTGTCATTCAATTTCAAATTTGTTTTGCGACATATTTTGTTCTATCAATTTCTTTTTTAACGAATCAGTTTTTTAATAAATTATCGTACGCCACCCATATCATAATTCCATAATAGGATGTCAATGAGTCTGATTTTAATCCAAGAAAATTAAATCATAAATTTGTAGAAAGTTCATAAATTATTTGCATAGTTTTAAGCAGCAGCTGTTCATAGAGCTTATTGACATAGCTGTATAATCCATGAATATCTGAAAAACGATATTTTCTTGTTTTGATGAGAGGCTACAGTTTTATCTACAAAAACTTCGTCACATATTTGAAAAATAAAAAATACTTGATCGCACATGATTAATATATCACTTTTTATAATGCGAGGAATTCATTTGCAAATTTACCTTTTTCATCGATAATATTTAAGCAGCTCATAATGATTTATATTAGATCATATATATTGAACTTTTGATAGGAATTCGTATGCGATGGACAATTTCAGCTGAATCTCAGGAATGTTAGATAAATCATATTACAGGCTATGAATCACCGTCCATGATATCATTATTCTTACGGTTGAACTTTGAGGAAGAGTATACTTCATTCAATGTCTGTTCGGACATGAGTCGTTTTATTTTTATTTTTCTATCTAACAAAATTTCTTTAGCTATACACTATAATGAAAATCATAATTTTAGGATTGTATTTAAATGAAACTTTTATTTCGTTTTTAATAAAATCACATTTTTGTGTCAAAATTTAATATGTGTTATGTCATATATTAATATTAAAGTAAATGTAATATATTTTCACGTTTGTTATAATTGAATAAAGTGTTGAATATATTCGAAATGAAGCTTTAAAGTTAATATAATTATTCCGACGTAGATTTTGTTCTAGTTTTTAATTTAAAAACAAATGTGGAATTTTTATCAGTATATTCCTAACTTTTCTGACAATTATGATGAAGATGTATGATAAAGAAAAGTTTCTCTTGTATAATAAATCGAGAAATAATGATATTTTATTAATTTTAATTCCATCAGCTTAAAGTAACATACAGAAAAGAACCTAATGCTAACCATAAATTCTCTTTAAACTTTGATTTAAAATCGTGAAATTACTCCTGTACATTGCACTATTGTGCAATGTCATAATATCTTCATTGTCAGATACCCTGCATTCATTTAAAAATAAGTAATTGATTATATTCTTCTGCAGTACTATTGATAATGGCTTTATAGTCAGATTACTAGGTTGATATATAATACTTTTCAAAAAGTACTTCTATTTCATGAAATGTTCGTAAGAAAAGAATGTAACAGTTTGTTCGTGATAAAACAGATTCGCTAATGAATCTTTTGTGAACCTAAAACTTACTTTAATGATTGCTTTACATTGTTGAACTTAAATTACAACTTGTTACAAGTGTTTCTTGTGTTTTAAGTTCTTTTAAACTATAAACATGCAAATGAAAACTATTTTTTTAAATTGTTTATCCTTGTTTAAGAAATAATTTTGAAATTTTTTCGTATCATTTTAATAAGCTTGAAATTTGTTATAATTTCTGTTACTAAATTTGTAACGTTTTTAATTACGAGAAAACATAAAACAGAGAGAAATGAGGGACATTTAAATAGCACATAGTATGTAAATAATAATGTCTTTAAATACTGAGTTTTCATGTGATTCTAAAAGTAAAACTGCACTGCAAAAATAGAACTATTTGATGACGGATTAAGCTTAAGCAATTCATGTTATTAATGAAAATGTATTATGTATCTTTGCATATTTCATATTTCTTTAATACGAATTTCAGATATATTTATTTAATGTTATTTTCTAATTAATTTTTTTTTATTTATTCTGTATTAATGCAAAAGTATATATGCATACCAAACTTTGACAACGTTTGTAATTTAGAAATATATTTTAATTATATGCAAATTAAATTTATTAATATTTGGTTAAGAACTAATGCATTTTCATATTAACAATTTATTATATAATTACGAAATAATGTAAATATGTGAATTAAAAAATACCTCATTTTGAAGTGGCTTATTAATATTCTTTAATTAAATAAAAGTTTAAAGAAAGATTGTAAAATTAAAATACATTTTTTTATTCTCAAAAAAGACATTCAACACAGTAATAATATTAATTATTATAAGTTAAAACAAATTGACCATACATCTTATACATTCATTCATTAGAAGCCTACGCATGTCGATCTTTAAATTCAACGAATTGAAAAAGAAAACTAATATGCTATTCTGCAGACAAATTTAACAAATGCTTTCACGCAATAAAAGTTCTTATTCATGCGGAATTAAAATGCGGCGTTGGCACATCAACTGTAAACCACTCTTCTGTGAGTGAAAAATTATTTCGTACAAAACAATGAAGCGAATGAAGAACGACGAACATAATTGCCAGACGCAAAACACACAGAATGATAGTGCCACCGCGACTTTTGTGTCTGAGTTCATATGCAAAATTTCCGCACGAAGAATTAAATTGAAATTGCAGGGAAATATGCAAATATTTTTCTCGTTCTACTTCTCGCATCTTATTTCTTGTAAAGAAGTTGACCTCTTCTTCCTCTTAATAATCGCAAAACTCGTCAACCGTATTCGATGTAATTAAGCCCCGCGCAAAATACATTTTTTTCATCATCTGCTTTAAAAACTCTTACTAATATAATTATATAAAGATTTCTTATTAGAGTCATTATAATAAAAAAAATTAACAAAGATCTCTGAGAGAATATCTTTATTCAAATTAATGAAATGCGTGCAACGAATCGAGATTTAACAATTTTAAATTAAAATTTAGCTCAATCGTGTGAAACAACTTGAAAAGGATTTTATTATTCAAGTCGTGATTTGGCAAATTATTTTCTAAATTATATGCTTTTTAATTTCAAGGTTATTATTTTGTTTCTATTCTTAAACAAGTAATTTATAAAATTCTAATGTCATCTACATTTTAATTTTCCTATCAAACTTTAAATTATTCTTAATATTTTGCAGGATACAAATACCAAGTTTCTGCTGGTTAAGTATTCTTCAGCACTCTTATATAAAAAGCAAATTATATGATTATGATAACAAGAACTTCAAGGTTTGTATAACCTGATACTAACTGTCAAGTTGGGTTATTAATATGTGTTGATTTACAAACTGCTATTTTAGTACTAATAATATCAGACAAAAATTAGCTAAAATGTTCTTTGTAAATTAACTAAAATTTGATTTGTAATTTAAATTTAATCATATAAATCAATAAATTTAGGCTATAATTGATTATTTTGCTAACACTATTTATATTATATTTACATCATTCAATTTCGGAACGTTGAAAGATAATAATATACAAATAAATAATGTTTTCTGTATATAAAGTATTACTGTATGATATGATATAATAATATTTGATATATAACAAAACATTTGTTTAAACTGGTGAAACTTATTATCATACATGGTAAAAATAACAATATAGAAGAAACAACAATATTAATAACTGTTTATAGTATATGTATTAAAGAATATTACTTATATTACTTTAAATAAGGTAAATACATTAATACAAAATTTTTGATATGGTAATATTCTTGATGAGCAGATTCAGTGATGAGAAAATGTTTGTTTGTGCAAATGTGTTTTAATGGTTTTTTACATTTCGCCAATAATTGTTTTAGTAAGTTTGTTAAATAAAAATAATTTTCGCAACTTAACCCTTCAGCACCCAAGTCGGTATCAGAAAACGACCTACGCTCCAGTATCCACGGCCTATTCAAATTAAGATATTTCAATAACGGTTGCACATAATTTAATGAAAAAAATCATACATATATTTGAAAACTATCTTCACAATTATGTATATATATCTTTTTATTTCACTCACATTTTTATTGCAAAAAAAGTTACTGAACTTTTCCTGAAAACTGATCAGGCGCTCGGCCGTCGGTACGTGAAAGGTTAATAAATTTGACAAGTATATGACAAAAATAAATGCAAATATATTATATATATGTATATAAATCCTTTGTAGTGAGTGCCACTAGATCCTGGAATGATTAACCTAATCATATTAAGCAATCTGAGTCATCAGCGATCTTTATATGCCGTTTAATGCGATATTTATTATTTAAACAAAATTGTGTACCTCAAAATAACTAATGGTTTTCTGTTCTAGTTCCTGCGTTGTATATTTATTATTTGTACATATCTTAACATAATTTTATTCATACATCTGATCTACTCTTGTAGTAGTTTTCTTTTTGTACTTTTTCTTTCTTTTCTATTTCTTTTATTCTGTATATACTGTACTCTTTCTGGCAAACGGGATTTCCCGAGGCGCTATTTGTAATAATAATAAATAAATAAATAAATATATATAGGGCATTCCTACTAATATATAAATATGAATGTATGGATGTTCGTTTATTTGTTTGTTTGTTTGTTAGTTTGTTTGTTTGTTCGAGCATCACGATAAATCTACTGAACCGATTTTGCTCAAATTTTGACAGGAACTAGCTGAAATCCTCCAAAGTGCCATAGGCTATATACTAGCTGAAAACCCGGCTTCGCCCGGGCGAAACTGAGACCCCTTTCCCTATGACCGTGTATGTGTCCTGACTAAATCCCTAGTTTCACCCGAGATATTTACATGGACCCTCTATGGGTTCCCAATTACCGTCCTATGAACCCTTCCTATTACCCCTATGATCTGCCTATGACTTCCTTATGGCATCCCTATAACACTCCTCCCGAAGTGTTGAAGCTATGACATAAATATTTTCTTTTTTCAACATCAAGTTTATATACCGCAAAAATATAAAGCCTACGACACTTTTGTTGCCTAGGGTTATATACCCTCAAAAGTAAGTTCAAATCGGTTCGGTAGACTTTTCGTGATGTTCATACAAAGAAACAAACGAACAAACAAAAAAATAAACAAACAAACATCCATACATTCATATTTATATATTAGTAGGATACTCCTATGGACCTTCTATGTAGGACCATGTGTAGGAAGTCTGAAAAATGCGTGAAAAGTTGTTGAAAAATATCTGAAATAACTATTAATATTGTATGAGAACCTATTGTTTGTTCCTTTATACATTACTAAATTTAAACTTTTTAACATTCGACATTTAATGTCTTGGATTTGTATCCAAGACATTAAATCAAAGTTTGGAACTCAAAGTGGCTGAAATTTTGGGAAAATGTAGGTAAATATATATACTTTTAGATCCCCAAATTTTAGTTCGTGTTTTCCACAAACATAAAAGTGCTATGCCAATCATATAACGTGTTACAGAAAACTCCATTTCTTAGATTTCATTCTGCATAAAATAATGTTAGTAACTAGATGCATGTGTTTTAATGATAAATTTTTTGTGATATAATTTAAAATTACACAATGGTATGTTATAAAAATCTGTGTACGATATATATACTAGGGTACACGCTTAAAACAATCTTTTTAAGGTTAAAAGAATCTTTTAAACTGTAACAGAATTCTTTTTCTCACAAACGGAATCCTTTAAAAGTTAAAAGATACTTTTTATTGTAAAAAGATTTTTTTTAATTTCTTAGCGTATATAAGCGCGCTACGCGCGCACAGATTTACGCTATTACGCGTGCAAAATTAAAGTTGTCAAATAATGAAGCAATCCAATTGGTTTTTATCAAAGATTTAACGATATACATACACAAAATCACAATATCACAGATACAGATCACAAAATATGTGATCTGTAGTATCAACTGGATTAAATTAATGCCATCTGTAGTAATTTTTCATTAGTTTGCTAATGACTTTTGTGTTAAAGAACGAAAGCCAAGTTTTTTTTGTAACACGTTATATAGCACGGCATATTTATGTTTGTGCAAAACACATACTAAATTTTGGGGATGTAAAAATATATATATTTACCTACATTTCCTCAAAATTTCAGCCAATTTGAGTTCCAAACATTTAAATAATTTAAATTTGAATATTTAAAAGAAATCACCCTTTTTAGCTCGAAATGACGCATTAGGAGTCGAACTTATTATAAAATAAACAAACAAACTATATCTTTTGCTTTCTTTGCATACTATTTCAAGTCTTCAACACAAATCAGAGTGTTAAAGAGCTCAAATTTAGTAATTTTATAAGAAAAACACGTTAAATGCAAAGTTTAGTGCAAATGCTTTAAAATGGCTTAAAAGTCAGACATTGAGAAAATATTTAAATCAATTTAATCTTAGACCGGTTTTTTGGTATTTTCTTTAATTTTACATGAAAACTAATTTATATACAAAGTTTAAGTCAAATCGAAAAGATCAAGTGTATTTACATTATGAAAGTGAGTGATTTGGAATGGAATATCCCATATATTGTGACGAGGCAAAATTTTCGGTCCTAAAATTTTTCCTCGGCCTTTCGCCACGGGACGGCCCAACTCCTTCAAAATGTCAAAAACAACACCACCGAAGATCAGGATCGCCACTGGCTCGTGCCAGACCAAATACAACGAAACACGTCGGAGAATAGCAGTCGTTCCGTGAAGCGGAACTAACAAAATTCAATAGACCAACAATAATAAAAATTTTAAGCTTTAATGAACCCAACGTTTTTATTATTACTTTAATAAAATAACTCAATGTGGCAACGGAATCTGACCACCAGAAGAGTCCAGGCAAGAATTTCGTAAATAAAATCAATCTTTCACAACCAATAAAATTTCAATTCGCAATTATCTTAGCGACATTCATTTAACGTTCCGTGAACCTTGCAATATTAAAAAATCATACAAACATTACTATAGCCAAAATTTAAGTGAAATCATATCGAACAACTTATTAAATCTTTATTAGGAAGCCAAAATTAATCAATTTAAATAAGTCTCGTTG
Source organism: Gryon sp. ZL-2020 (assembly GCA_022817425.1). Classification (NCBI taxonomy): domain Eukaryota; kingdom Metazoa; phylum Arthropoda; class Insecta; order Hymenoptera; family Scelionidae; genus Gryon; species Gryon sp. ZL-2020. The sequence continues at coordinate 502 of JABFPJ010006981.1, read as the reverse complement.
TGCGACGCAACCAAACCGCCACTCCGGGTCAGTCTCAACCAAATACCAAAATTATTTCATGAAAAATGAGTGTTCGCACTCGCACGACAAAGACCCCCTCGTCCCGTCAGTTTTCATGCCGCAAATCAGAGACTCATCCAACCTGATGAACTTCTCTGAGCGCTTCGACGCTTACGACAATGAATAATGCCGCTGCGTGAACGAGATACCACCAAAAATTCAACCAATAACTCAACAAAATAGCCGAAAACCAATTTGATTCAAAGTGCCGAGGGACACGTGATATGACTGGTGCCGAAGGTCAGAATTATACAGACCAATTAACCAAAACCTATGAGTCGTTCCGGACAGCGGGGCACGAAAGCTCGACGCTCCTCCTGTGGGGTGCTGGTCATCGACGAACAAGTTCCACTATCCACCAGTTACTATGTCGTTCCGATCCGCATACGTCCCGAGAAGACTCTCGCATTCGTCACCACACGACAGCCGGCGTAAGACCCTC
>JABFPJ010006980.1:0-10357 GCA_022817425.1 Gryon sp. ZL-2020 | reverse complement strand
TAGGGGTAATAGGAGGGGTTCATAGGGCTGTCATATGGAGCCCTTAGAGGATCCATAGAAGTATCTCGGGTGAAACCAGGGATTTAGTCAGGACTCATATACGGTCATAGGGAGGGGTCACAGGGATTCGCCCGGTCGAAGCCGGGGCTTCACCTAGTATTTGTATATATTAGTTAGATATATAATAGAAAAAAGAAAACTATTTTTAAAAATTAAAAAAATTAAAAAATTGTCTTTTCATAGAAACATATATTTCAACACAAATGCATACATTTTTATGTACATCCAATAAATTCAACAACATATACATTAACATTATGCAAAAATACGAAGTCGTCATGGCGTCGGTTGTTCATACATGAACCATCGACTTCTGGTGATGACCGCGATTTTTCGAACCAAACGTTTGTGGTCATCAATGCTTTCTTCAAGTTTATCTAAAACGTCGGCTTTGAAGGAATACACCGCCATTGATTGATAGTCACAATATGCATTTAAACATTCTATTGCAGCTATGCGAATTTTCTGTAAATAAATATTATTTTAGATTATTTCCGAAGATTGAAAAATTTGAAAAATCGTACTATTCAAAATTTAAACAAATTAAAAATTTGAAAAAGTTTAATTTTGCAATGTTTTGCAAATTGAAAGATTGAAAGATATTTAAAATTAAAAAGTTTTCAATTTTAAATATAAAATTAAAATGATATAAAATATAAATTCAATTTTATATTTTATATATTATATATAAAATATAGAAAATATGAAAATGTTATTTCTACCATTTCTTTGTGAGAAACAAGTTCAATGATATTTGGAATAATAGCTTTGGCTTCCTCTGCAAAAATATCGTGCCTTCGTTGCAAAAGTTCCTGCAGAGTTTTCAAAATTGGCATCAAAAGTTTCGACTCCGTCAAAGTCAAAGATTCCACTAAAATCGGAACAATCTGAAAGAAAAAGAAAAATAAATAAAGCACAAATTACTAAAACACATCTTTTAAAATGTCTTTAAGAATTCACAATAATTGCTTTTTGTTAATTTTAGTTTGTACTTAAAATTTTAAATAAACATGTTTCAACATTTTTACTAAAATAATTATATTTTGTGTATATTTACAGTTGGCATATGTAAAAGCAGTAATTCTGGCTGAACTTTGTCCAAAGTAAGTGTAAGTGCGATTAAAAAGTTCCGTCTTTCTGCGCCGTCGAAGACGTTTTCAATGAGGAGATTCTCGAAGATGCGTTGTTTGTACAGAAACATGATGCGGCATCCGTTTTCTTTTGTTAAAGTATCCTCGTTTTTGTTGATGAGCGTTTCAAATGATTCGGCTACGATTTCGCCAACTTCGTGGTGTCTCAGAAAGTCAATTTGCTAAAAAAAAAAAAAAAAAAAAAAAAAAAAATGCAAATACTTAAGTTAAATTAATTACACTGACTAACTAGAGTAACTCACTAAAGTGACTTTTTATATTAACTCACTTAAATAACATAATACGATAAATAATTAAAGTAACATAAAAAAGTAAAACAATTTAAAGTAACGCGACAAAGTAACTCCACAAGAGTAACTTCATCAAGTTACTTAATGATGAAGTTACTTTTATACTAATGATTCAAAGTAATTTAATGAAATAACTCTATATAGTAACTCAATAAAGTAATTTCAATAAAATATCTTAAATTTAACTCAGTAAAGTAACTCACTGTAATAACTCAATAACTTTTAATGAAGTAACTCATCAAAGTAATTCACTGCATCAAATATAACGCAAATAGTTCAATGAAATAAATTATTAAAAGTAACTTACTATAACAATTTACAGCAAAATTCATTAAAATAAGTTTCTGTTAAAGTAACTCAGTTTAGTAACTAACAAAAGTAACTGATTCAAATAATTAACTAAAGTAACTCAGTGAAACAAATTTATGAAGTAATTTACTAGAGTAACTCATTAAAGTAACTCAATTAAAGTAACTTAATAAGACAATATCAACTAACATCAGTAATACACTCTCCATGAAGAGGCTCAATTCCGCCAATCACCGCGCTTTTTGTTAGCCAAGTGTGAAACATCACCGCTGCCTTTTTCTTTTCCAATGCTTCTCCGCCTCTTAAAATCTCAATCACCCTCCTTTTCACCGGAACCACCAAATTCTCCACAAAACCCTTCTCGTTCACCTTCTTGTGAATCAAAACCGCCACAATTTTACACGCCGCCAATCGTGAAATCGCAAATTCACTCTCTAACGCAATTTGAACCAACTTTTCAAAACAACTCGAAATGTCGATTTTTGAAATCACCGCACAATTCAACGGAATCAACAACATTTCATAAATCGAAATCGTGTCTTCGTTTAAATTTGCTAAATCTTTAACATAATTGTCCATTAATATTTCCTGCTCTTTGATACTCAAATTTTGAATCATTTTTGCACAAACAGTTGCAGTAAATTTCAATCGATTTTCGGGCGTCGTTTTGTCGATTTTTGCCAGCAACTTTGCGATGGTGTTGGTTTGGTGTAAGAATTGCGGAATGTTAAAGTTTTTCGTTGACGATGAGACACTTTGATTGAGACAATTGAGAGCGTAGGTGTTGAGTGGCGAACTTGACGTGGCGATTTTGACGATTACCGGAAGTACTTTGGTGCCGATTTCCGGTTCCTTTGCGAGAATCGAAAGAACTTCGAGGCGACATTTCAGAATGTTCGGCTCAATTTTGTCTGAAACATTATTTTGTTATTAGAAAAAAGTATTTTTCATGAAATTAAATTACTTAACTTTTTAAAACGTTAATACAATTTACCAGATTCGAGGGAAAATCTATCGATGATAAAATCGCTGATTTCATTGGGATAAGTTTGCACAAAATTGTCAAGAACCAGCAGACACGTTTTCTTAAGTGCGTCATTACCGGTTTCAATGTAATTGCATAGGTTTTTATAGAGTGTATTTCGATGCATGGCATTGATGAAAGCTCGTTGAGCATTGAAACAATGGAGCACCTCGATTGTGATGTCGTTGGATGGCGTTTCGAGTTCTTTTGTCAGTAACGATGGAATGTCGGTCCATGAAAGTTCTGGCATACCTGGGAAATATTTTTATTACTTTATTATTTACTGTATTACTTTAGTAGTAAATAAGGTTTAGAAGTAACTTTAATAAAGTAACTCATTAAATTAACTCATTAAAAAAACTAATGAAATATAAGCAAATTAAATTATTTGTTAATATTTATAAAAGAACTTCAATAATTGAGTATCAATAAAGTAACTAAATTTAAATAATCTTTTTGAATTATGTAAGTAATTTAACTTAATAAAGTTAGATAATCAAAAAATTAAATAATTTCACTAAAGTAACTTTAGAAATGTAACTCAATAAAGTAACTTAGCCAAAACAAATTCTATAAAGTCATTCCAAAAACTTTCTCAAGGGAACATTTAATTCAAATATCTAAAATCATTTTCATATGATTATTATTTATAATTATATTTGATATTATCATATATTAAAATGTTTATATCTAAATATATCTAAATATCTAAAAAAATTAATATATCTAAAATAATTTTTTTAATTGATGTGATATGATTATTGTACTTAAAAGTCATGCAACTTTTCATTTAAAAAAGTGTTAAAATTTATTGAATTAACAATTAATATTGTAAAAAGGGTTATTTTCAAAATGTCTGGTAATTTTCAACCGATTTTAGTTTTCTTCATTGTAAGCAATTCAGAATCTATCTATCTATTAATAAAAAAATGTGTGATGACGGAATTTTTATTGAATTTAAAATAAAAAAAGTTATAAACAAAAGTAGCATTTTTTTAAACTTTTTATTCTTATTTTTTAAATTTGTTTGTTGGTAACTTTTATAGTGATTTTGTTATTTTTAAGTTATGTCCCCTTAATAAAATAATTGTAATTTTGAAAGAATAACTCTATTAACGTGACTCTAATAAAGTTATTTTAATAACGTGACTTTAGTACAGTAACTCAATAAAGTAGCTTTAGTAATAAAACTTCGATAAAGTAACTTTAATAACGTTACTCCAATAAACTTTTATAGTGATTCTGTTATTTTTAGCTTATGCCCCCTTAATAAAATAATTGTAATTTTTAAAGAATAACTTCATTAACGTGACTCTAATAAAGTTATTTTAATAACAGGAGTTCAGCAAAGTAACTGTATAAAGTAACTTCAGTAATATAACTTCGATTAAGTAACTTTAATAACGTGACTCCAATAAATAGTATATTACGTCACTAGGCAGGAAAGTGGTCCTTTCCCGGACTGAGTAAGTTGCACGAGGCGAAGCCGAGTGCTAACTTACGAGTACGGGAAAGGACTACTTTTCTGCCAAGTAACGTACGATACTTTTTATAACGAGTACGGGAAAACGCTACTTTCCGGACGTAAAACAGTCGGGAAAACGGTCACTTTCGCGACTGTTTTGCGTCTGGAAAGTAGCTGTTTTCGCGTTATGAGTTATAAAAAGTAATTTTTTCACGTGACTTCAATGAAGTAACTTTAGTAAAATAACTTCAATAATGTAACTTAATAAAATAACTTTAATAAAGTAACTTCGATAAAGTAACTCAATAAAGTAACTTTAGTAATATAACTTCGATAAAGTAACTTTAATAACGTCACTCCAATAAACCAATTTTTCACGTGACTTCAATGAAGTAACTTTAATAAAATAACTTCATTATAGTAACTTCATAAAATAACTTCAATAACGTGACTTTAATAAAGTAACTTCAATAAGATATTTGAATAAATTAATTTCAATATGTTGACTCGAATAAATTAATTTAATAACGAGACTCAATTAAGGTACCCAGCAAAGGAAAATCCATTTGAATCAATTTAAATCATTTGACTTAAATTGTGTTTTTGTTCAATTCACAATTTAGAAGGAATTCTTTGAATTGTATTAAATATAATCAAATATCGACCAATAAGAAAATAGATTTTAGTTTGAAGTAAAATTTAATTCAATTGTATTCAATTGTAAAAGTTTTATTTAATTTTACATCATCAGTATGAACAATTTGAAACAATTTCATGCAATTAATATATAATTTATTTTCGAAATAAAGCTGAATTCTTATTGGTTGTTATTAAATTCTGTATTTTACAATTCAAAGAAAGGTGTTCAAATCGTGTTTTTGTCCAATTTACAATTTCAATATCGAACTTCAAATTGTTTTTCATTTGCTGGGATACCAATTAATGAAGCAACTCAACCCCATCCAATCTTACTCTGTATATCAATTTTAAATTGCGCTGCTATTTCCAAAAAGTCTCTCAACGTTTTTAAAATGATATTCTTCTCCTCCGTCGTTCTTTTGCACGAGTATTGGCCCAAGCATACCGGCACCACGAATTTCAAAGTCTGCTGACAAAATGCGTCACTCGCCCTCGCCACCGCCGCCAGAATGCGCTCCGACGACCAGAAAGTACTCAACTGTACATTCGACAAAATCCACTTCGTGTCGTCAACCGCTCTCTCTCCCATTCTTTGCCGCAACATTACATCCTCGTTTATTGCTTCCATCAATTTTGTAATCGTTTCCAAAACAAGTTCTTTGATTTCCGGATCCGAAGACATCGCGGCTTCTTTTAGGGAAATCCATAGTTCGTTGATGCGGCTTTTGATTGGGTTTGGATCTTTTTGCAAATTCGCGAGGCACTTTTGGAGCAGGTGAAGGGAATCCATTTTCGCGACTTTCAAACTCGAGCTGAGTTTCTCGAGGATCAGCGGCATACTGTGATCCAAGAAAAGGGGTGCAGAGAGGCAGTCGGCAAGAGCAGCAGCAAGCAGGTCCCGGGTTATGAGACTTTCGTCCGATTGTACCTGCAAAAGTGATTCCATTGAGATTTTGAAATGTTTCATTTCGATGTTATGATATATTTTGATATAGTGTTATATTTTAATATTTATATATATTAATATATTGATAGGATTGATACAACAAACTTTATGAAACTGAAAATATTATTTATTAATAATAAAATAAAATATTTATTAAATAATAATCATATTTTGGAATGTATTAAAATTGTCTGATTTATATTTGCAATATTATATAGTATGAGTTATTTTAATATAGAACATTTTGATTTGGTTTGGGTTTTTATTAATAGTCACTATATTGATAAATTCAGACATTTTTTAAAATATTAAAAATATTTAACAATTTACATATTTAATATTTACATATTAAATTAAAAAACTAATATACTTTAAAGTATTTTAATATAATGATATACTTAGATATATTAATAATGTCAATATTGTGGTATTCCTATATTTTGATATACTAATATATTTTGATAATGTCATTTTATGGTATATTTCTATGTATTAATGTTTTTCATATATTGAAATATTACAATATATTAGTATACTAAAATACTTCAGCTTATCAATAAGTTTTGTGATACATTAATATATTATTAATATGTTGTACTAACTCGAACTACTATGAATAATATTAATATATTTAATGTAGTGGCATGTTGATATATAATGTCAATGTACCAACATATTTTGATATATTAATATAATTTGTAGTATATAATATATTTATAAGCAGAGTTGGAAAAAATCATGATTTTTATTGAAAAAATCAAAAAATCGATTTTTTTTTATTTAAAGCAAATATTTTTTAATTTTATTAAATACTAATTATGCAATAAATGTTTTATAATTGTTTAGTAATAATTAATAAATTGTTTAATTTATTATTTTTAATATATTAATAATTGTATAATAATAAAGATATTAAAAATGTTCGAATTTCCCCTCATAAGGCTGCTAAACTGACGTATTTATATAAACAGCTTAATAATTAAGTTTTTGTATTCAGTGTGTTTTTTATACGTTTTTATAATTTTTGCTGTAATTTATAAGCGTTGTTTTAATTCGAATATTTTATAATTGCACGTAATAATTATAAAAATAAAAGTTGATTTGAGTTTGATAATTGCTTATTTATTCTATTTGACAAATTCAAAATGATACATTTATTTTTTCCTCATATTTTTTTTATTACAAATAATGATTTTTTTGATTTAAATAAAAAAATCAATTGATTAAAATCATGATTTAAATCAAGCGATTTAAATCATATCAACTCTGTTTATAAGTGTATTAATATATTTTAATTTATATAAATACTTTTATATGCCGATATATTTTGATATATCATTATAAATAAGTATATTTCACTATTCTAATGTTTCAATTTATTTGAACATAACGACATTATATCAAATATATATCACTCTATATATCATATTAATAAAAATATTATTTCCCCATAAAAATATAAGCATACTTACAGGATTATAGTCAACCGGAAAATAGCAAGCAATAATTTCAAAAGCATCCTCCGTGATGTTGCCCAACTCGAAGCTCTCAAAAAACGTCGGCAGCATCTCAAAAAGTAACAATAAATGACGCGGATCGCGCTCGCCATCAATGGCATTCATCACTCCACTCACAAACTCGCTCTCGCAGCTTTCCTTCAGCCGCTTTAATATCGTCTCATTTTGCAGGGCGTATTTCAGAATTTGAAAAATGACACTGCGCTCGGGTCGCTGCAAAGTTTGACAGTGAACCTGCGTTAACAGCTCTTGGAACATTTTTGTGATTAAAGTTGGTGGAAGATTTTCCATTTGTAACTGCAAATTAGGAAGAAGTTACTAGATAAAGTTACTTTCAAAATTTACTAGAAAAAGTAAATCGAAAAATTTACTGAATAATGTTACTAAATATGGTTATTTAGTATTATCAAAATGGTTGAAATATTAACTAAAAAATATTTATTACTAAATAATGTTACTGAATAAAGTTATTAAAAATGGTCGAAATATTAACTAAAAATAAAATGCCACTCAAAGCTGGATGTAATATCGTGTAATGATCCTTGAGTCGTTCGATATAAAACGTAAATAGCAGCGTCATTTCTGTGCTGTTTAGCAAGTTTTTGGGCAAATGACTGAGTATTTGCGACAAAGTGTGAACGCTGTTTTTGATCATGTCGATTTCATTGCTGGTCATGAAGGGACCCAGTGCTTCCACTACGCTTACTAAGTTGATGTTTTTTTCTATTATTTCTGCAAAATAAAACAAAAATATTGTTTAAATAAATATTAATTTAATATAAATAAATAAACATTAATTAAATTAATTTAATATAAATAAAATTAATGATTGAAAATGAAAGATTAAAGGAGAATATTTTTGGAATGATTTCGTTTTTTAATTATTTAAAGTTAAAAATGTAAAAAAATTTTTTGTTTTCTTAACGTAAATTTATTGTTTAAGAAATACATACCCGAAGCGATACTTTTGCATTCTGCATTCAGTGAATCATAATCATCAAATTTCGTTGACAGTCTTTCCTTTATTGTCAATGTCTTAATTGCCATATTTTTTAAATCTAAGAATAAGAACAACAATATTAACAATTAAAAACATGAAAAAACAATAATAAAATTGTTTATTCGAATATAAAAAATAAAATATTAGTTTCCATTGAAATCTTCGTTTACAAGAGATGTTGCAAAATAAAACGAAATAAAAAAAATCATAAAACAAATATTAAGTCAATAATATAAATTTTAATAATAAAAATAAATAAGATATTAATTAATAACATTTGATAAACTTTTATTGAATCAAGGAAGATTAAATAAATAAACAATTGTTTGGTACTTAACCTATTTGCTATTTTTCCACCGAAAAATGAAAATATTTATTGCTTTGAAATGAAGAAGTGAACAAATATTCAGTTCTTTTTGTTGACTGCAAAATGTAATGATTACTTGATTTATTTAATTAATGAATCAATGAATCGGTGTTGCAAAAAAATGATTTTCGACAACCGTTGACTTTTGTTGTTGGTTGTGACAATTGTAGGTTATGTGGTTATATAGTTGTATATATATGTATATAAATACATATACACTCTTTTTTTTTGTTGTGAAATACATATACACTCGAATAAGTGTTGCATACATATATATTGCGTAGTTATGCGCATGCGCAGTAATCTTAAAAGACAGGGATTTGCGAAGAAAGAAATGTCGAGGTTTATCGAGAAATGTTAAAGAATCGATATATCGAATAATCGTTAATATATCGATAAATAGTTAAATAATGGAATATTAACTATTTAAAAAAATAAAATAAAAAAAAAAACAAACAAACAAAAACTAGAAATTATTATAAAATAGAAATGAATAATTAAATAAGATTCTGTATTGATTAAAGTAACTAAAAAAAAAGTGTGAACAATGATATTAGTAATATTTTCACATTTTATTCTAGTAATGCAAATATAAAACATTTTATTTGCAGAACTTTTAATTTGTTTGCCGCCAAATAATTCAAATAACCACACGATTGTTAATAAATTCGTCGCAAGGTGGCACTTCATTTCTCGTAAGCAAGTTGAATCCAGAAGTATATAACTTAAATGTAACATTTGTTTTAATTTAAAATTGCATGTTTGTTGAAAGGCGCTAAAAATCTCAAATTTTTGAAATTTGAATTCATTTAAGTATTTATGATTTATTTACATATTTTTATTATTTTAAAAATGTTTTTAAATTGTTTAACATTTTAATTAATTAATTAATTAATTTTCAATAAATTTTAATAATTTTAATACTGAGTATTGAAAAAAAGGTATCAACATTTTTAAAACTTGTAAATACATTTAGAAACTTGTAAGCATTTTTTAGAATGCATTAATTAAGCTAAAGTTTAATTTAAAAAAACTCTATTATTTTGCACAAATCATAATTGAAACTTTTTTAAACATAAATGTTCTATATATATTCGTAGATATATTTCTGAAATATATATAACAAATATATTCAAAATATATAATGTTGTCTAAGCTTTATTATATTAATATTGTAACGTCCTGATATTTCGATATGTTATAGCATCTAATATTTTAATTTAGAATTTTTCTCTTTCTCACGATCAACGGTCAAAACTGTCCGTTACAGTTTTGCCACCGTCGCGTTAAACTGATACATTCTTGGAATGAGTCGTCTCGCTGATACTTGATAGTGCTTTGATGACAGTTTTGCCATTGTCGTCGTTTTATTCACACGGTGCAAATCTTAACGTATTCATTTTGCCTTTAAAAGAGAGATTCTTCATTCGGCAACGGTTGAGTTCAGTTGAGACACTTAAGATGAAATATCAATGGCGGATCAACTTCGAAATGACATAACCTCTTTTGAGTTATGTTTTATTACAATAATGTTGTATTTCTCAAGAATATGTAAAATCGGGCTCTTTTAGCTTATTTAACATTGAATT
>JABFPJ010006979.1:0-10358 GCA_022817425.1 Gryon sp. ZL-2020 | reverse complement strand
ATCTCTCCAGGATCTTAGGCAGAATGCAGAAACCATTATGGCACTTTGATGCCGAATATATGACTGCTTCATTTATCATTAACTGTTTTTTATTTTTAGTACTTGTTTTTAACCAGGCGTCCATATATGACAGCCAGGTGCCTATGCGGAAATGATACAGGAGTCATGCAATAAAAAAATTAAATAAATTATGAAAGAAGCTAAAATAGAAAATATTGACTTTGGGAGTGCTTTATCCGAGCGTTATCTTGCTTATGCACTGTCAACGATCATGTCCCGCTCGCTTCCTGACGTACGTGACGGGTTAAAGCCGGTACATCGTCGGTTATTATACGCAATGTTGCAGCTAAGACTTGAACCGAATTCGGGCTATAAGAAATGTGCGAGAGTAGTCGGTGACGTAATCGGTAAATATCACCCACATGGCGACGTTGCAGTATATGACACTTTAGTGCGTCTTGCTCAACATTTTTCCCTCCGCTATCCATTAATTGACGGACAAGGTAATTTCGGCTCTATCGATGGCGATAATGCGGCTGCAATGCGTTACACTGAATCACGTATGACGGAGATATGTACGCTTCTTATGGAAGATATCGACAAGGATACAGTAGATTTCCGCCCAACATATGACGATTCCGATTTAGAGCCGGTCATAATGCCGGCAAGCTTTCCGAATCTGCTTGCCAATGGCTCGGAGGGGATAGCGGTCGGTATGGCAACTAATATTCCGCCGCATAATTTGCATGAGCTTTGTGATGCTTTGATGCATTTAATCGATCATCCAAAAGCCGAAATTAGTGACATGATGAATTTCATTAAAGGACCTGATTTTCCGACCGGTGGCATAATTATTGATAAAAGTGATGTTATCACTAGTGCCTATATGACGGGACGGGGTAGCTTTAGAGTAAGAGCTAGATGGGAGAAAGAAGAGCTAAGTTATGGTACTTACCAAATAGTCGTAACTGAGATACCTTATCAAATTCAGAAATCCAAGCTTATAGAGCAAATTGCGATATTATTAAAAGATAAGAAGATACCGCTTGTTAGCAATATTAGGGATGAGTCAACCGATATTATCAGGCTTGTTATTGAGCCAAGAGATCGTAGCTGTGACCCGCAAATCGTTATGGAATCCTTATTTAAGCTGTCAAATCTTGAAAGCCGTATCCAGCTAAATATGAATGTCATCGGTAGTAATAACGTGCCGAAAGTGATGAATATTTTAGAGGTTCTGCAAGAGTTTTTAAGCCATAGACAAAATATTATTACTCGCAGATCGACTTATCTATTAAACAAAATAAAGCATCGTTTGGAAATTCTAGAGGGTTTACGAATAGCCTATCTAAACCTTGATGAGATTATTAAAATCATCCGTGAAGAGGATGAGCCGAAAGCGATAATGATGCAGCGGTTTAAGTTAACAGAAATTCAGGTAGAGGCAATATTAAATACTCGCCTGCGTTCGCTTCGCAAGCTTGAAGAGCAAGAAATTATAACTGAACATAGTAATTTGCAAAAACAACAAGCAATACTTGAGGAAATTTTAAATAATCCAAAAGAACTATGGAAAGTCGTTAAAAAAGAAATAAAAGCTGTGCAGGCTAAATTCGGCTTAAATACTACGATAGGAGCGAGGCGAACTAGTTTTAAAGAAGTAACACTAACGAATCAAGTAGTTGACATAACGGCTTTTATTACTAAAGAACCAATTACGATTATCTGTTCAAAAATGGGCTGGGTGCGTTCGCTAAAAGGTCATAATAACGATTTATCTAGTATTAAATATAAAGAGGGCGATGCAGAAAAGTTTATTTTAGAGGCTTACACAACCGATAAAATATTGATAATCAGCTCAGAAGGAAGATTTTTTACCCTCCTTGCCGATAATATTTCTAAAGGTAAAGGCACGGGTGAGTCTATAAAATTGCTTGTAGATATAGGCAATAACGATATTACTGAGATTTTAGTCTATAAGCCGGATCAGCTTTTATTGCTTGCAAGCAGCATAGGTAAAGGCTTTGTGGTTAATTCAAACGAGGTAATGGCTCAAACAAAAAGTGGCAAACAAATTATGAACGTGCCAGATGGTCATACATGTATAGCCTGTTTACCGGTTAATGGCGATAGCGTTGCTTGCATTGGTGAAAGCCGCAAGCTATTGGTGTTTAATATCGATGAAATACCGGAAATGAAAAAAGGACAAGGCGTAACGCTACAAAAGTTTAAAAACGCCAAGCTTTTAGATATTAAAATATTTAATAGGGAAGATGGCTTAAGCTGGAATAGTGGCGGGAACGTGAAACTTGAGAAGAATATTATTGCCTTTTTAGGTAAACGAGGTAGCACCGGTAAACTACCCCCTATGGGCTTCCCAAAAAATAATAGGTTTAGTTAATTCTCTTATGTCATTTTTGTATGAGGTTTACCTGCATTGTGTTAGCTCCACCCTTGTCATCCCGTGATTTATTCACGGGATCCAGTTAAAAATACTAATAAAATTAGTATTTTTTATTATTTTCTGGATCTAGTTCCCAAGCAACTAGATGACTACCTTAGGGCGTTTTTCGATCTACGCATCAATGCCTCCAGTGGATGCTCTTCGATCTAAGTAATAATGTCTTTCATAGGAATGACACCTAAAGCATTTTTTCATTCATACAATAATTTTGCTAAATTATTTTAGTCGCTGATTTATAATATTCACAATATTCTTTAACAGAGCAGATTTCACAGTCAGGCTTTCTTGCCTTACAAATATATCTACCGTGCAGGATTAGCCAGTGATGAGCATGGCTTAGCCATTTTCCATCGATAATTTGCAGCAGCTCCTTTTCAACTGCTTCAGGAGTGTTACCTTTAGCAAGCCCTATTCTCTTCGCTACTCTAAATACATGCGTATCAACCGCCATTGTCGGTAAGCCGAATAAACAGTTTAATACAACATTTGCGGTTTTTCTTCCAACACCAGGCAGTTTAACTAACTCTTCAAAATTATTCGGTACTTTGCTGTCATAATTACTTATTAATATCTGACATAAAGCGATGATATTTTTTGCTTTACTATTAAATAGCCCAATAGATTTTATGTATTTTTTTAAGCCCTCTTCACCAAGCCCTAAAATTTTTTCTGGTGTGTCATAAATTTCAAACAAAGATTTAGTCGCTAAATTCACTGACACATCTGTTGCTTGAGCTGATAATATTACCGCTACTAATAGGGTAAAATCGTTTTTATAAATTAACTCAGTTTTTGGGTTTTCATTATTCTTGCTAAAAACTTCAAAGATTTTATTAACTATTTCTGCTTGCATGGTGTATAATGTTACAAATAAAATTAAACATATCAGGTTTTTAATGTTAGAAAATAAAAGTTTTAAATTTATAGAAAATGAGATAAAAAATAATAAAGTAGTATTGTTCATGAAAGGTAGCAAAGAAGCACCTATGTGTGGGTTTTCTGGTAAAGTAGTTGCTATTTTGACTAAGCTCGGCGTTGAATTTCATGATATTGATGTGTTATCAGATCCCAAGTTACGTGAGTCTTTAAAAGTTTTTAGCGATTGGCCTACATTCCCACAATTATATATTAATGGTGAATTAGTCGGAGGTTGCGATATCGTAACAGAATTATATAGTAGTGGTGAACTTGAGAAGATGCTGAAATAATATTGTCATACCGCGACTTTAGTGTCATTCTTAGCAACGGCGGGAATCCAGAAAAAAGTCTGTCATACTAGCTAGCTTGACTGCGGTATCTTAGGACACATTCTATGGCACAAGATCCCGTGATCAAGTCACGGGATGACAATATAATTGACTGGATCCCCGCCGTTGCTAAGAATGACATATACAATAACAAATTACAAAAAAACATGAATAAAAACTTTGAATATCCTGAAATAGCAAGTATCGAACAGCCAGCAAAAAAATTGGTAGTATTACTGCATGGTGTCGGCTCTGATGGTCATGATTTAATAGGATTAGTACCATATATTAAAGACGATTTACCAGATTGTCATTTTATTTCGCCGCATGGCATCGAGCCTTATGGTATGGCTCCATATGGCAGACAATGGTTTAGTTTACAGGATCGTAACCCTGATATTATATCTAAGCTTCTGGTAAAAAATATTTCTAAGCTTGAAGATATTATTAAGCAAAAGCAGGAAGAGCTAAATTTAACCAATAAAGATACGATAATTATTGGATTTTCGCAAGGTACTATGATCGGGTTATACTTAACTCTCATTCAAAAAGAGCCGTTTTATTGTACTGTAGGTTTTTCGGGTGCATTAATTCCGCCTGCTGAGATTAATAATAAGACCACGCCTATATGCTTGATTCATGGAGAGCTGGATGATGTAGTAAGTGTTAATGAAATGTATAACGCTTCACACTATTTATCCAAATATCATATACCTCATAGCGGGCATAAATTAACAAGACTTAGCCATTCAATAGATGGTAGAGGGATTGAGATTGCTGTTAATTTTGTCTGTCATCCCGCGACTTGATCGCGGGATCTTAGGACACAATCGGTGATACAAGACCCCGCGATCAAGTCACGGGGTGACAGACAACCAACAAATAAATACATGAGGCATAATGAACATTTTTAATAATAAATTACAAGAAATAGATAAAGAAATTTTTGAAATAATTAAGCATGAAAAAACCCGTCAAAATAGTGTGATTGAGCTTATTGCATCTGAGAATTTCGTAAGCCCTGCGGTGCTTGAAGCACAAGGCTCGGTGTTGACTAATAAATATGCTGAAGGATATTCAGGTAAGCGTTTTTATAATGGTTGTGAAGAAGTAGATAAAGCTGAAAATTTGGCGATAGAGCGAGCAAAAAAGCTATTTAACTGTAAATATGCCAACGTGCAACCTCATTCCGGTTCGCAAGCAAATCAAGCTGTGTATCTTGCTTTAATGCAGCCTGGTGATACTGTGCTTGGTATGTCTTTAGATAGCGGTGGGCATTTAACGCATGGCTCAACTGCTAATATGTCAGGTAAGTGGTTTAATGCAGTTTCTTATAGCGTCGATAAAGAGACTTACTTAATTGATTATGATGAAGTTCAGCGATTAGCGGAGCTACACAAGCCAAAATTGCTTATAGCTGGTTTTTCAGCTTACCCACGCAATCTTGATTTTGCTAAATTCAGAGAAATAGCTGATAAGGTAGGAGCATATCTTATGGCTGATATCGCTCATATTGCGGGGTTAGTTGCGGCAGGTGAGCATCAAAGCCCTATTCCGCACGCTCATATTGTTACCTCAACTACCCATAAAACACTTAGAGGACCAAGGGGTGGTTTAATTTTGTCTAACGATGAAGAGATAGGCAAAAAAATAAATTCTGCTTTATTTCCTGGTTTGCAAGGTGGTCCGTTAATGCATATAATAGCGGCAAAAGCCGTAGCATTTTTAGAAAGCTTGCAGCCGGAATATAAACACTATATAAAACAAGTTATAAGTAATGCTAAGGCACTAGCTGATAGCTTGCAAGAGCGAGGATATGATATATTAACAGGTGGCACTGATAATCATATAGTGCTAGTGGATTTACGAAAAGACGGCATTACCGGTAAAATCACTGCTAATTCTTTAGATAGAGCAGGTATTACCTGCAATAAAAATGCTATTCCTTTTGATGAAACTTCGCCTTTTATTACTTCAGGTATTAGGCTCGGTACACCAGCCTGCACTAGTAGAGGGTTTAAGGAAAAAGATTTTGTGCTAGTTGGTCATTTAATAGCCGATATTTTAGATGGTTTAAAGAATAGCGAAGATAATAGCAAAGCCGAGCAGAAAGTATTAAGCGAAGTAACAAAATTAATTAAATTATTTCCGTTTTATGGCTGATTTAAAAAGACCTAATTGGATAAAAGTAAAAGCTCCTAACTCTTCAGAATATTATAATACAAAAGATTTAATCAAAAATCTCAAGTTAAATACTGTGTGCGAGGAAGCTGCTTGCCCTAATATTGGTGAATGCTGGTCAAAGAAACATGCAACTGTGATGATCTTAGGTTCTGTCTGTACTAGAGCTTGCAGGTTTTGTAACGTTAAAACTGGTAGACCGGATTTGCTTGATCCGCATGAACCGCAAAGGCTAGCGGAAGCAGTACAAAAGCTGGGTCTTAAACATGTAGTAATTACTTCGGTTGATCGTGACGATCTAGAAGACGGTGGAGCTACGCATTTTGCAGAGTGTATTAGTGAAATTCGCAAATCTTCACCAAATACTACTATCGAGATCTTAACTCCTGATTTCTTAAGAAAAGATGAAGCAGCGGAAATAATAGCAAACGCAAAACCTGATGTTTTTAACCATAATGTTGAGACTGTCCCGTCTTTATATAAAACAATTAGACCAGGGGCTAGATATTATAACTCTCTAAGTTTACTCCATAACATTAAAAAACTATCACCGGAAGTTTTTACAAAATCCGGTATGATGGTAGGGCTTGGGGAAGAAATCAGCGAAGTAGTGCAGGTTATGGATGATTTAAGAGAAGCAAAGGTTGATTTCCTAACTATTGGGCAATATTTGCAACCTACGAAAAATCACGCAGAAGTAGCAAAATACGTTACCCCTGAAGAGTTTAAATATTTAGAACGAGTAGCACGCACAAAAGGATTTTTGATGGTTTCCGCAAGCCCACTAACCCGCTCTTCATACCATGCTGACGAGGATTTTGAGAAGTTAAAGGAAAATTATAGGCAAACTCTGTGTAATACTGTGGCTTGATCACGATAGTAAATAAAAGCAATTATAGAATAATTTATAAAACAACTTGCAAAACCTTATATTATTATGAAGAGCTTGGAACTGCTTATAAAGCTATGGCTAAAGATATGAAAGCTGAAGAAAAAGCCAATGAGTGGATAGAAGCATTAATAGATAATTAATAAGTAAAAGCCTAATTGACATTTTAAAAAAACTCCTTAGAATCTTTTGCAAGAATAGCAGCGATGTTATTCTAGGGTGTAGCAGCTCTAAATCTAAGATGGTATGCATTAGCCATAAATTGATGTAATCCTCGACTTTATTAAGGTCGGGGAGATTTTAGGCATGTACAGAGCTTTAAGCTTAAAACCTATTATAAGCTGATCTTAGACAGTTTTGCTACCTCCCCGACCACCAAGAGCTTACTCTTCGGTGGTTTTAATTAATTGGAGGTATTAAATGTCAAATCACAACAAACAAACTATTTACGATCGTGCTTTAAATTTTGCTGAATATGAAATAAATAGGTTACAAGATGAAATCACATATTTATTAGAAAATCCTGGAACAAAAGAAGATGTTGAAAGAGTAGAGCAGCGTTTTAAGGAACTTGAAAAAATATTTTTTTGAAATAACATAATATTATTTTTACTTGGTTGAACCTTTTAACAGCGTTGTTGCATGGCTCAAAAAAAGTATTTGATGTCATCCCTTGTAGGTATTGTTGCGTGGATCGAAAAGCACCTTCGATGTCATCTAGTTGCGTGACCACGGCATCCAAAAAATAATAAAAAACACTAATTTTATTAGTATTTTTAACTGGATCCCGTGAATAAATCACGGGATGACAGGGTAAAACCGATCTACACAACGATACCGCCAGGGGATGACATCTATCTTAAGAAAAATTATACAATAATGATAAACGTAGAGATTATAAAAAACTACAGCAAGTGGCGTGAGCATAAGCAAATAAATAAGGCTTTGATTAAAAAAATTACTCAAAAAACCTTATCACAATTTGATAATTTTAGTGAAATAAAGCAATTCGAACTATCAATTTTGCTAACAAATAACGAAGAAATATTGACCTTAAACAAGCAATTTCGTAATATAGAAAAAGCAACCAACGTTCTTTCTTTTCCTGCTAATGAATTAAATTGGCAAGATTTGCGTTTTAGCGGTAACGAAATAGCTTCTAGTAATAAGCCTATTATCCTTGAAAATTTAGGGGATTCTGATTATATGCATTTAGGGGATATAGCATTTTGCTATGATGTAATATATAATGAATCATACGAGCAACAAAAAACTTTTGAGAATCACTTTATTCATCTTTTAATACATAGTATTTTACACTTAATCGGGTTCGATCATCAAAATGACACAGAAACAAAGATCATGGAAAATCTAGAAATCGAGATATTATCATATTTCGGTATATCCTCCCCTTATTTATTAATTAAATAAAAAAATTTATGTTAAAATCTTCAAAAAAAGAAGATGACAGTAAAAAGAATCACGATAATAAGTCAATTTTTCACTTACGAAAATTATTCTCACCGATAAAATCTTTATTTTCAAATAAAGTACCGGATGATTTTTTTAGCGTTATAAAACGTCTAAAAACTAATAGTCAGAAAATGACTTTAGATGAACGTAATATTTTAGCTAATTTGCTAAAATTAAAAGGCAAAACCATTGAAGATATAATGGTACCACGCTCTGATATTGCGGCAATAAAACTTACTACAAATATAGAAGAATTAAACGAATCTATTAAGGTAAAAATTCCACATACCAGAACTCTAATATATGATGCTACTTTGGATAATATAGTTGGTTTTATTCATATCAAAGATCTATTTAAAGCATTAGTTACGAAACAAAATTTTCGCTTAAAAAAGCTAATACGTAAGCATATAATCGCTGCACCCTCTATGAAGCTATTAGATTTGCTTGCAAAAATGCGTCGTGAGAAAACTCATATTGCTATAGTTATTGACGAGTATGGCGGTACTGATGGCTTAGTAACCATCGAAGATGTCATGGAAGCATTAGTTGGGCGAATCGATGATGAACATGATCAGAAATCAGAGTATGATAACTATAAGGTCATTAATAACTCAACAATTATTTCAAACGCACGTGTTGAAGTGGAGGTGCTTGAAGAGATAATCGGCGAGAAACTAAAAGATGATGATGATGAGTTCGATACCATAGGCGGTTTAGTGCTTACGAAAATGGGCAATGTTCCCGCTGTGGGTACTAAAATAAATGTTTCAGAAAATATTGAAATTGAAGTAACGGATGCAAATCCTCGCTCATTAAAGCAAGTCAAGATTACGCTTAAGAACAGTTTAAAACGTGCTAAATCATCTTAAATCTTTATTACAAAACTATAACAGTATTCACCCTGAAGAAATTATTTCCAAAGAAAAAATGCTAGAGTTTTTGGATAATTTTACATACTCAAATGATTTGGAGAATTGGAATGTAAAACGAGGGGCGAGTATGCACAGCCTATACTTAATAGGCGAGCATACGAGTTCCCTAAAGTTTTGCAGAGCCAATTCTTCAAAGCAGAAGAGTATGGGGCATTTTACTGCCTCTGCGTTCCTACTTAATCATGATCAAACTAAGTTTCTATTGATGCATCATAAAAAGCTTAATAAATGGCTTCAACTTGGTGGGCATTGTGAAAGTGATGATATATTAACTGAAGCAATTAGAGAAGCACGAGAAGAGTCAGGCATTAATGAGATTGAGGCAGTAAGTAATAATATTTTTGATATAGATGTTCATTATATCCCCCAAACCCTTAAAGATCCCTCTCATTATCATTATGATATACGTTTTTTATTAAAAACAATAGATAATGATAATTTCATAAAAAACAATGAATCACATGAACTAAAGTGGTTTAGTTTTGCTGATTATCCACAACTAGGTGTAGAATTAGAACGCTCCGTTACTCGCATGATAGAGAAGTTTAAGAATGTATAGCCGAAGCGGAATAAAAAGGATATATATGTCATCCCGTGACTTGATCACGGGATCCAGAAAGTCTTTAAAAGCACTGGATTCCGTGGTCGTAGCCACGGAATGACAGATTAACGGTATAACCATTTTATCTAGGTTTAGCTATATAATTTATATTCAAGGTATAAATTATACATCACTTATTTAACACAATTTAAATATTTTTTTATAATTGCCAACTCTATTTAATATTTCTACCTAGAATTTAAAAAAAATTTTGTTAATATCATAAAACAAACTAACAAAGGAGAAATATTATGTCTGAATCAGAAAATAATTCGAAAGAATCATTATTAGAAGGGGCAAAAAATTTAATAAATACAACACAAAAAATATTAGATACGTAAGCGTCTTGTAAAGGCGGTCTAGACAAAATGTGACTATTCCAGTTTAAGATTCCATGGTAATAAATCTACGATTTTCTTAGAATTATAATCCTGAATGATCGTAAGCGTCTTGTAAAGGCGGTCTAGTAAATAGTGAGTAATACATATTATTCTATAGTGGCATAAGCAAAGGATAATATAGTATGAAAAATATCAAAAGCCCAATTATTACAGAAGCACAAAAGAGC
>JABFPJ010006978.1:0-10359 GCA_022817425.1 Gryon sp. ZL-2020 | reverse complement strand
TTTGAAAAAAAAAAAAAAAAAAAAAAAGCTTGAAACTGATAATCGGTATAATAAATATATTTTTATGAATATCATTATAAAATTTAAACTAAACATTTATTTGTAATTCCAATAAGAATTCGCTTCAAGATCTAAGCTTTTTTGTTGTAAATCAAAAATGATCATATGAAAACTCATATGAGAAATCATATGAGAAATCATATGAGTTTTTTAATGTGAGAAATAATGTGAAAAATCGGATAAAATTAATTAAAATTAAACTTTTTAAAATTATTTTTACAATTTTAAAACTGATATTTAAAATGAATTAAAATGTCAAATATGCGCGCCTTTTAATTAGCGAATACAAAATTATAAGTTTATGTAAAAGTTGCGTCCAACTTATATATTTCTAGTGTCAACTCCATTACGGGAAATCCGTACGAATATGAATAAGCTCCACCTAGCGGCAAACATATGAGCTCTTATGTGAGTTCTCATGTGATATCTCATGTGATTTCTCACATGATTTCTCATATGAGTTCTCATATGATCATTTTTCGTAGGGTATGCTGATATTCATCCAAAAGACAAAGAGAACTGTGAGGGGTACTTTGGATAATGCGCATACCAAGGATATGGGTCGAAGATGTGAAGGTGGTATTGGGACTAAAATATTAGTTAGATAATGACGCATTTATTATTTGTAGCAAAAAGGTTTAATAACAGCTGTTATTAAGTCTGGCAATTTCCCATAGTGAGGATATACCTTGTGGTAGTAGTGCATAGGTATATATATCATAACCAGCTGTAACAGCATGGCAGAAAAAACTTTCAGAAACATCCAGCAAATGAATAGCAATCTGAATATCCAACCTTGTAAAATTTATCCACAGTTCTCTTACTGGGTTAGTAAAGTAATCATTGATATCATTCACAGCAAAGCGTAAGTCGCACGATTACTTCTTTTAGTCCATAGTATATATTATGGACTATTTCCATATATATTATATGGAAAAAAATGTTTCCCATACTATGCTAGATTACTTAAAAAAGACAATACTGAGTATGGTAAAAAATATGGACAAAGTATGGCTTAAGGTGATTGCTCGAGTGCCCTTGTTTGCATAAAACCAGTTCGGTTAGGACGCCGAAAAAAAGAGTTTGTTTATTAACAAAATGGATCCAGCAATTCCTAAGGAATAGAAGAATTGCTGGATTAATTTTGGTAATAAACAAATTTTATTTCTGGACACCGTAACCGAACTGATTTTATGTAAACAAAGAGCACTTGAGCAATCAGCTTAAGAGGATGTCAAAGTGAAAGGCCAACTTCGAATTCTGACTGTGGCGCCAAAAACGTTTTTCTTTAATTTCATAAAAATTATGAATAAATATCAAAAATAAAGTTATTACGTCAATTGTTTAAGCAATTTCCTTCAAATTGATCTAAGCAAATTGCTTTTTAATGCTATAGTAATTGAGCAAAACTGCATTTCGTTTTTGACCACATTTTGCAGGTTAGTCCAAGTTTGTGCAAAACGAAATGCAATTTTACGCAATTGCTGTAGCTTTAACAAACACTTTGTATAAGTCAATTAAAAGAGAATTTAATCAAGAATTGACGTAATGCCTTCATTTTCGCAAAAATTGCTTTATATTCTTGTATATAAACAAAATACGTGAATACAACACAAATGTCAGTAATGTAGATTTTTTCAGAAGTATGACATCCTCTTAAAGTGAAATATCAATGGCGGATCAAATTCGAAATGACATAACCTCTTTTCAGTTATATTTTATTGAAATTATGTTGTATTTCTCGAGAATTTGTAAAATCGGGCTCTTTTAGCTTATTTAAAATTGAATTCTTTAATTTTTCATCACTTTTTCTTGCTTTACAATTACTTATGTGTCGAGAATTTTGCGAACTCGTTTTTCATATTCAACTGAACTTTGTCAGAAATGAAGTTTTTCGTTGTTCGAAGATTTCTAATCGTATAATCATTTCTTAGCAACAAAAAAATAACCAAAAAATTTGTAATTAATCATAGAAGAAGATAAAAGAGCCCGATTTTACATATTCTCGAGAAATATAACATAATTTTAATAAACCATAACTCAAACGAGGTTATGTCATTTCGAAGTTGATCCGCCATCGATATTTCACCTTACACTGAGGAGAAAAACCATCAAAACCTACGTTTTTTATTCTTCATAATAGCTTGTTTCATGTTCAATAATTTTTACATATTTTACCCGTAGTTTCTGCGGTTTTTTTCAACTGTTTTTACATTTCTAACCTCACTCGGGGTTCACATTGTTTTGACTTGTCCAACCTGCAGAAACTGCGGGTTTTTTATGTCATTTTGACAGAAATCGAGTTGCCGGTAAAATTCCGTCAAATTAACCTATAATTTCGGTTGTTTTCGTTGGATTTTTGCCTCAGTGTAAGAGGATGGCACAGTCGTTTAACACGTTACATTTAGTTAGGTTACGTCCATTTAAGTTTTTTCTTAATTATATGCCTATTACAAAAAGAGAAGTAAGAACAAAGAAAATTAAAGTAAACTGTAATAATTTAATTAGAGGAAAACAAAAATAAAATATTTACCGGAATCGTCAATTCAAAGTAATTACTCAATGTGACGGCCACCTTGTTCTCGGCGAATTCTTACCCAGCAATGGAAGCTCTCGACGGTTTTCTGTGAGATTTGCAGTGATAAACATTTTTTCACGAATCATTTTTCAACCGAATAATAAAGTAGAATAGTAAATTACAAGATATTTTAATCTTTACGTATAAAATCATTCAAAAGTAACTCGAACATTAAAGTTTTACAATATTAATATTGCAGAAATTTTGTCATCACTGTGCCATGTTCTCCGATGATGCTACATTTCATAATGTACGGCTAGTTAACCGACATAACTGAGTTTAAATGTGCCGCTTGGGATTTTAAACTCGCAGTTAATTGGTTCATATTTTTTTAAAAGAACGGTGAATAGCGAGCGATATTTATGGTTTTCGTGGAACAGAGTTGTTGGAAAGTGTAGATCTTGAAACGCCGACTTTCATGTGGCTCCAAGAAGATTTTTAAAGCATGAAAAGGTGATAAAAAAAATTAAAGAATTCAATTTGAAATAAACTGAAAGAGCCCGATTTTACATATTCTCGAGAAATAAAACATAATTTTAATAAAACATAACTGAAAAGAGGTTATGTCATTTCGAAGTTGATCCGCCAATCATGTATTTCACCTTAATATCGCCGGAGTTCGTCCTCTGGGCGTTCTTGAAGGATATCGTTTTTCACCAACAACACGCGAAAATCAGAATATCCGTATAAAGGACGCGTGTCGAAGAATCTTGCTGAAAACCGTCGAGAGCTTCCATCGTTGGGTAAGAATTTGCCGAGAACAAGGTGGCCGTCACATTGAGCACTTATTTTAAATTGACAATTCGGGTAAATATTTTATTTTTGTTTTCCTCTAAACAAATTACTGTTTACTTTAACTTTTTTTGTTCTTAAAGAAATCAATTTCTGTGCCGCCGGTAGAACTTAGGCTAGGTAGAACATATTTACACAATCGGTCCTTTTTAGAGCCAAATGATATGCAAAGTCAGATCGCGCAACCTCCACGTGGCGTACATTGGGTAACGCTAATTCCAACGGCACATTTACATATTCCGTAGACGCAAAAACGAGGATTTTATTTTAATATATACTTTAACATGCCTTCACACACACACACATCTTTTCTCTTTCATCTTTTCCATCTTCCGTCTACATATATTTTCCAATTCCAATTTTCACAGTTTTACCTTTTCCTTTCATTTCTTTCGCCCATCCATTTATTCCCACCTACCTTGCTCGATCCTCGTATGACAAATCATGGTCTATGAAAATATTTTTTTCTCTCAGCTTACTTTTGTTCTCCATCACCTTCCGTTTTCCTCCTCACTCACTAACTTCGCTACAAAACCCTTCCACTTATCCACGTCTCTTCTACTCTGATTTCAATTTCCAATTTTTCTTTCAAACATTCTTCCATACTCTTTTTAATTTCCCCCTCTCTCAGATTGCTCGCCCCTCTAATCGTTATGTTATTTTTCCTCTCCACCGTTTCTGCTTTTTTAACAATGCTTTTCAATTTCTTCACCTCACTAACTGACAACCCACTCTCTGTACTCCACGCACTTCTGCCACTTCCCACACTCCACCCCGAACCACGTGATTTCATACTGCTCGTCTCACTCCATCCCTCAACTCGTTCTTCATATTTTTCTAAAATTCTTTCCATTTTTTCCAAACTTTTTTCCATTTCATCTATTTTCCTTTCCATTTCCATCGTTTTCACTTCTTGTTCCTTTCTTTTATCAATTTCTTCATTCAACGTTGTCACCAGTCTCTTTACTTCCCTTATCAGCCTTTTCGTCACTTCTTCGACGCTTTCTTCACTATCTGCGCAAAAGATACCTTCTTTTCAGTGTGCCCCGCTAAAGTTGTCTGTCTTTGTTCTTTGTTACCTTCTTTCTTCAATATTTCCCATAAGTTTTTGGCGGCATGTTCACTTAACCTCACTTTCCCTCACGTTTTCAATTTACAACTTCCACTTCACACTTTTTGTAAAATTCGATTCTTTTTCTTTTATATCACTTTTAGCTTATTTTATTTCACTTTTCAACCGGTTTTTTTATCGGTGCACTATTTATTTTTCAATAATTTTTTGACAAAACCCACCTCGCTCCAACCGGCACGTATCCACCCTGCGACCTCTGGCGGCCAAGTCACCCTGAATAATGTATTTCTGATATAATTCACGAAAAACCGAAATTGAAATAACCTAACTTGATCTAACATGTCAAACCATTATTATGTGAAGACCATTTTATAATCAGGCAAACAATAAGCAATCGCAATTCATACGCCCTAAGAAAGCAATAATAAAAATTTGACATTGATTCAACGTCTCTGCCGTGTTTAGGAAATATTGATCGAATATTGATTTAATGTATGACTGTCTCTTTAAATGATATTGAATGAATATTGCTGATGTTAATATTTGTTCCACATTGAACGATAATATTAATTTAATATTAAATAAACATTTATGTAATATTTATATAATATTTAGATGTTAATGTTTAATAAATACTGATATAACATTGTGTCGATATTACATAAATGTTGTTTTCTAATATAGAATAAACATTCTTGCTAGCGATATTTATCCAACATCATTTAAGCGGACATGCATATATTGAATCAATATTCGATCAATATTTCCTAAGCACGGCAGAGATCTTGAGTCAATGTCAAAGTTTTATTATTGCTCTCTGAAGGCGGCGGCTACATTATTGCCAGACCATTTTAAATTTGGGTCCGATCTGGTTTTGATATTGCGAATAGTTTATGGTGATATCAATAAATCTGTATCTTAACCAGACTTTTTTTGAATACGCAAATATTGGGCGGATAACATTGATGTGATCATGTATATATTTACCAGACTAATCAAAGTTTGGATCTGATCTGGACCAGTTTAAATTTGGGACTGGTCTTGGTATGGTGGATAATATGGTAACGCCATTAAATCCATAACTTAAGCATACATTTTTTTTGAATACGCAAACATTGGGCGGATAACATATATATGGTTATGTGTATCATTGTCAGACCATTTAAAATCTGAGTCAGATCTGGATTAAATATGGAGATGATATAGGAGTAGTAGGACATTCCTACTACTTACATATACTTACATACTATACAAACGTCCTAAACGTTTGTACTATATACCTTTTAAATAGCAAATTACAAAAAAAGTAATTCATGATAAAATTAAAAATGATGAAAAAACTTATAATTTATGAAAAAAAGTCCAAAATTTATAGAAAAAGCAAAAATTCATCAAAAAGTCGAAGATGCATAAAAAATAGAAAATTTATTAAAAAATTAAAATTCGTGAAAATTCATGAAAGAGTTGAAATTTCATGAAAAACTTGAATTCATAAAAAATTCAAAAATTTATGAAAAATTTTGAAATGAAATTCGACATTTATAAAAAAAATCTAAAATTCCTTTAAAAACGGAATTTCTTGATAAAAAAGGTTAAATTTGAAAATAAAATGAAATGAACAATGTGTAAATGCATGAAAATTCACTGGCAGAATTTGAAAAGAGGCCATCTAATCGTAGTCAAAAAATTAACTATTTACAAACCGCTGTAACTTTTACAATTTCCATCGAAAATCAAAGTTTTGTTTTTAATAAAACGTTAGGATATGCTCTAAAAGATTTAGATTAAATTAGATTGAAGGTGACGGGGCCCAAAGAGGCCTAAAGAACCTGGGTAAAATCCCTTTATTCTTATACTTAAATGCAACGTTGTTATTGATTCCAATGCCACGATGGCGGAACCCGTGACTTCGATCCGTTTCTCCCTGAAAGCGGTGCACGCGAACACCACGTGCAAGGGTTCTTTCGGGTACGACCCACACCAACTACAGATGGGTGTGTCAACCAAACGGAGTTTGAAACCGTGCGCATTTAGGCGCGCGTGCCCCGTGATCAGTTGGACTGCTATTCTAGCATCGTTTTTGTTAAGTTTCGGGAATTCCTTGTTCCAATCTGGTCGGAGTGTCTCACCGATAGCCAGTTTAGACTGTCTGCAACCGGTGACATTTCTCCATCTATTCAAATGTTCGGTATCGACGCATCCATGAATAATCTTACAGATTGAAGCATGGTTTGGGCCTATGTTAATGTGATTCTGTACTGTATTGACTTTCAGGCTTAGTATAGCCAGTTTGTCAGCCAATTCGTTTTCGTAAATTCCTGAGTGTCCTGGTACCCAGTATAGACTCAGTCTGCATGTTTCGCCTGCGCTATTCAACAAGGTAGTGCATTCGAATGTCAATGCAGACTTAAAGGTTAAGATCTGCTACAAATTGAGTTAGTGTCTTTTTATATTTTTAAATTGTTCAATAACGTATTAAGAATAATGTTTACTATTTGCTTCATTTTTTAATTCTGGGAGAATTATAATATCGAAGAAAAAATAATTTTTTAAGTAAATTGTCGGCTTTGCAACTTCCCCCGTTTTGTTTAGAAAGTGGAGAGAATAGGAAAAACGGGACACAACAAACGGGGGAAAACAAGAAAAGGCCAAAAATTTATTTACAAAATTATTTTTTCTCACACGTGTATCGAAAACACGTCTTTTCATCTCTAAAAAGTGGGACGAAAGTGGCACTTTCTCTCCCTCGGAAGAAGAAGTTTGTATAACTTAAATAAGTGACACAAATTTTTTTTAACTAGTTACTTTCCATCACTCTAGTTACTTTCCATCACTATAGTTACTTTCCATCCCTCTGGATGGAAAGTGCCACTTTTATCCCATTTTTTGAGGAAGAAAAGACCTTTTCGATACACTAGTGAGAAAAAATATCGTCCTCAACTAGGGAGAAATTGCCGATTCGACAGATTTCTGTACTCGCCTTCGGCTCGTGCATCAAACCTCACACTCGTCTAGAATCGGCAACTTTTCTCCCTAGCTGAGGAATTAGTATATTTCATATCAAGGGAGACAAAAATAGAAATTCGCTTCCTCGTGCGAATCTTACAATCCGAGCCGAAGGCGAGGTTTGTAATCGCACGATGAAGGGATTTCTGTTTGTCTCCCATGGTATGAACTATATTTTTCGTTACGAGGGAAGGAAAAAAAGCACTTTTCGATTTCCTCCTAGAAGTGAAAAGTGCGTTTTTCATGGCTGAGTAACGAAATATACTATTTTCTTCAATCATATAATTCTCGCAGAACTAAAGAATGAAACAGTTAACATTATATTCTTAATTCTTTAAATTAAACAATTTAAAAATAAAGAGATACTAACGCCAGTGTAGCAGATCTCAAGAATCACGTTAAGACGATGTTACAGTTCTGTTTTCACGGAGTTAGTGTCTTTTGTAATAAAAATTCGATTATATATTACTTTAATAAATAAAAATTACCCACCAATTCTTTTTAAATGGAAGATTATTTTCATATAAAAGCATTTAATTAAAATTAACACGTTTAAACAAAAAATTAAAATCGTTTTCTTCTCACTTCGAAAACAGCTTGTAATTTCACTCGTTTAAACTTAATCTAAATTAAATATTTCTTTGATACAGTTGTGTAAAAAAAGTAAGACAATTAACGAGTTACTTTCAAATAAATTAAATGTGCTTCAGATAACTATAATTTAGAAATCTGCATATCGGGAATGTCAGTATTTGACATCCTCTTAATAATGTATTTAATGTATAATTTATTCCGGCTTAGTTAAAAATTAATTTTACCTTTTGTTGGGTTTGTTATGTCCAACAACATATTATTTTTCATCATTACTCATCGAAACAATACAAATAAACTACTTTTCCACGCACTATTTGTCCCACTATGTGCATATGCCCACAACGCCTTTGGGATTCGAGAAAATTTTAAGATGGCTGTCTGACAAATGTTAGTCTGCACGCGCAGACTGCGCATGACTCCGCGACATTTGTCAGGCAACCATGTTGAAATATTATCGAAGGAGCAACATGCATATGGCGAACAAAAAGAGCGTAAAAAACGTCCAACCACGTAACATTATTGCATATTTTTTAATTTAAGTGATATTTTGGTTCTTGTGTCGTGCTAGTAGTGTGTCATTTTGTGTCTACATGCGGTGAGCTTTCCTTTGTCGGTCACCATATTGAACTGCAAAACATAAGGTTAGTACCTATGTTTCTAAAAACAAGGAAAAAATGCGGATATCTGTACAATATAATATTAAATGGCGGCCTTTTTATTCTGGATTTTGGCAACATAGGTTAGTTCTCAATTAATGCCGAATTAAACTTTATTTATTCATACATTTTCAACTTTTTCATGAATTTTCTACTATTCCTCAAATATTCAATTTTCATACATCTTTACATTTTTTATAAATTTTTGATTTTTTTTACACATTTTTCATGAATTTTAAAATTTTTCATGAAATTCCGACTTTTTATAGATTTTTCGACTTTTTCATGAATTCCTACATTTTTTCGAATTTTAATTTTTTATTGAATTTTCGACTTTTTCACAAATTTTCATGAATTTTCAACTATTTCATGCATTTTTGGTTTTTTTCATAAATTTTCAAAATTTGCATGAGTTTTCACTTTTTCAATGAACATCACTTTTCAAGTATATAATAATATAGCAAGAATACGACAAAGTTTTCTATTCGAACTTTTGTCTGGCATGCCGTACTATCTGCCAGTCAATATTTCCGTTACTTTGAGGACGTCTGGCAACGCAAAAATGTCGTACTAAACTAATATGGCAAAAATATGACAAGATTTACAGGTTAAACATTTGTCTGGCGTACCAATTTTTTTTTTTTGCTATGTTGGTATAATAATTGTACGACTCGCGGTACAAATCTGTATTTTTCCCAGACTTTTGCTATACTGTTTCCGTATATCCCGCATGCCTTACTCCTTGCATACTCATTATTTCGGCTCGGGATATACACCCTAAGTAAAGTTAAATGAGATATTAATTCATCGTATTCACTGACATTTTTAATTAATCTTGTATTTGGTGGTAAATTAATAAATCGGTTTATGATTTGCTACACTTTCTCGCTCATATATTTCACGGTGCTGATTTAGGACATGTTTCGCGGAATAACATTACAGGGTGTCGAGCGACCTTTTTAAAGAAAAAAATAAAACTTTAATATTTATTAACATATTACTATCTAGCTCATACTAAATATAAAAAGGCCCTCCGAAGTATTGTAGGCTTTATTTTTTTGCGATATATTCATTTCATTTTTAGAAAAAAATATTTGTGTCAGTTTTCTCCTCTTTTCAACCACCCCACGATTCATAGGGGTGGTTGAATTAGGTGGTTGAATAGGGGTGGTTATCCCTTTTTTCTTCAGATAGCTAGCACGTGTTCTTTGACGGGCGGATGATGAAGAGGCTCTTGTCGGAGTATTCTGTTGAGTGGGTTGTCGTTGACCTAGTCGGAGTTGGCTCACTTGATGTGGTTAGCGTCTAGTGTTGTTCAGGAAACACCGAAGATTATGCTTTCTGATCATCTCTATTCCACAGCACTACAGCCATTTTCGGTTGCATCAATATAGCCCTTGCCGCTAAGATTCGGTAATTGCTCGAGCGGCTCTCTGCAGGAGAAATCGTCCTTAGCCCTAGTAAAAATTGCTATTGGGTTTTGATGTGGCCATGATCAGGAAACCACAGTACCTAATCTGGCCATAATTAGATTTTTAAATTAGGATATTATATGTGTGTAACGCTAGGAATTGATATGGTCCTGATCAAGTAATCTGATG
>JABFPJ010006977.1:0-10359 GCA_022817425.1 Gryon sp. ZL-2020 | reverse complement strand
CCGCCGAACGATCCATATCGGCCCATCTGCTTGCTAGACACTGCCGGAAAAGTATTGGAAAAGATCATCTCCTGCAGACTGCAGGTAGTCAGTGAAGGAGTAAATGGCCTCTCAGACAGCCAGTTTGGCTTCAGAAAGGCAAGATCGACAGTAGACGCTATAGACAATGTTGTAAACATTGCAAGAGAAGCAATACCAGGAAGGCGCTGGAGACGCGGCTCTAAAAAGTACTCTGCCATAGTTAGTCTTGATGCAAAAAATGCGTTTAAATCTGCCAGATGGAATAACATCATGGCAGCGTTACGACATATGCAGGTTCCGGCATACATCATCCGAATCATCAGTAGTTACTTTAGCGCGGTAAGCTTAAGGTTTATGACTGATACTGGTACGAGGATATACAAAATTACAGGAGGTGTTCTACAAGACTCGGTTCCGGGACCATTCTTGTAGAACATAATGTATGATGCAGTAATTCGATTGCAAGTGCCTGATACTGTTAAAATAATTGGCTTCGCAGACGACGTTGCAGTTGTCGTAGTTGGAAAGCATCTTGAGAATATTGAAGGGGATGCAAATAACGCTATCGCCCGTATTTGTCAGTGGCTTTCGTCAGTAGGTTTAAAACTGGCAGACCATAAGACTAAAGTGGTGCTGGCAGAAAGATCCGTGAGTTTATTACTCTAACAGTTGAGGATACGATCACAAGCCTTACTGAGATATCTCGGAGTGCAAATCGATGAACGGCTATGATTCAAGGAACACATCATCAGAGTTAGTAAGAAAGCAGCACAAGTCACAAACGCGTTATCGCGATTGATGCCAAATATTAGTGGACCTAGACAGAGTCGACGAAGATATCTGTCTAGTGTAACAACTTCCACACTGCTTTATGCTGCTCCTATGTGGTCGAGCGTGTTGAATGTTAAAACATACGCAAGACTGTTATCTTGTGTTTACCGCAGAAATGCCTTGCGAGTTACGCAATCATTTTGAACGGTGTCATATGAAACTGTCTGCTGAAAAAGAAGTCACATTAACTACTTGGCAAAGCCGTACTCCGGATGGCCGAATTCCGAAAAAGGCAGGTGGACTTACCGCCTGATACCAGATATCGCCACGTGGATTGGCAGAAAACATGGTGAAGTGGATCACTACCTCACCCAACTACATACGGGACATGATTGCTTTCGTGCTTACCTACACCGTTTGGGACTGGATAGCGAGCCAGCTTGCCCGGCTTACAAAAGTATTTAAGGAACCGTGGAACATGTGTTCTTCGTGTGTCCACGGTTTGCATCAGAACGCGAGGAACTCACTCTGGTTCTGGGCGAACTGTGATACCGGAAGATCTTGTTCAAGCGATGTTAGAAGTGCAAGATAAATGGAATTCTGCATTCAACTATGTAACAAAAGTTATAAAAGAGCTCAGGTGCCAGGAAACCCGGCGCAGAGAAAATCGCGTGGACCAATAATGGCTTTCTCTCGTGAAATAGCACCTTGACGCACGTCATGGTGCTACCGCTGGAAAGCGGTAATTGTTGCTGGAAAGCGGTGATTGCTGGTGAAAAGCGGTACGATTGCTGCTGAAAAGCGGTCTGATTTCTGCTGAAAAGCTGTCTGAATGATTGCTGCTCATAAGCGGCCTGCATCTGTTAAGGCAATTCTTCAGTACTAATATACTGGAGTTAGTGTCTTTTGAAATTATAAATTATTAATAAAGAATTGTACTTAAAAAAATATGCCATTTCATTCTTTGATCGTGGGAGAAGGTTTCAGTGAAAGAAAACTTGAATTTTGTTGTTTATTTTTTGCTCTGTAACCTCCCCCCGTTTTTTTTAATATATATATTAGAGTGACAAAATACGGGGGAGGTTACGGAGCAAAAGGTAAACAAATAAAATTCAAGTTCTCTTTAACCAGAACATTCTCCCATGATCAAAAAATGAAATGACATATTTTTTAAAGTTCAATTCTTTATGAATAATTTATAATTTGAAAAGACTCTAACTCCGGTGTAGCAGCATTGAAGAACCACCTTAAGCGGCCAATAATGTCCAAGTGATTTAGGAGCGTAAGTCCTATGTCCCCCGAGAAGTAGTCTCTGACGGAAGTGCCTCGGGGGAGTTGTTGTTTGAAGAAAGACGTAGGTGGTTTAGTGGAGTAGGGTCTTCGGACGAATTTCCTTTTTACGGACCAATTGTCCGTAAAAAGGATTCCCCCCATCTATAAAAAAAGGGTATGTTATGGGTATGTTATGAATATGTTATGAATATGTTATGGATTTGTTATGAGTATGATATTGGTAAGTTAGTTTTATGTTATGAGTCAGTCAGTGGTTTGTTATGGGTATGTTAAGATAGATACCCATAACATAAAAAAAAGCACAACATACCCATGACATTTCCATAACACACCTAACGGTTGCCAGATTATGACACAAAAAGCGGACAAAGAAGGAGACCATTATTATAAAGTACGTATTGTCTATCTTTCTTTGTCCACTATTTACTTCACAATCTTGTAACCATAAACACACCGATAACAATTCTGTACCATTTTCATGAAAAGCAACATTACTGGTACACTCTTCCAATTTCATATCCACTATATACCCATCAAAATCCCATAACATCTCCATACAATATGCGTAATATATCTGCTTTTAACTTACATTTTGCATATTGCACACTACAAAACTATAATTTTCAAGTTGTATAATCGCTCTCTGTTAAATTACACAAATTTTATCGAAAATTAGTAAAAAAACATGTCTTTCTTCAATGGGCCATAACTTGGTCATTCTACATCCAAAATGAGTCAATTTTTTTTAAATAAAACGCAATAAAACGTACTTTTGGCTTCAAAAAAAAGATAACGAACTCTTTCGATTCCGTGCGCAGGTTTGAACTTGAACTTTTTTCTATTTTATAACACATGTTTTTTTGGGGGAGGGGGTATAATTGGGGGGGTGGAGTGTACAAAATGTCGGATGTGCATGTAAACTGAACTAGGCACCTTCCTAAATAACCCGCTTTTTGTATTGTTTAATTTGCTTGTGTTTTGACAAAATACGAGCTATTTGACAATTGGCTATTTTTGATTTCTGTCAAAAATCAGGTGGCTGATTTTTGTTTCCATTAGTATATATTTAAATATACAGGGTATTCAAAAATATATTTGTAAATATGTGTGAAAATATATGAAAAAATATATTTGGGTTTACACAAATGTATTGAAAATATATTTTTTCATATATGTAAACGGCAAAATGTTAGAAATTTTTTAAAATATTTTCAAAATATATTTTTCATTTTAAGGGATATAATAATAAAATATAGTTATTGTTACTAACAAAATGGAAACTATAGATATATCAGCGTTTATTAACGCTCTGCTGAATAACCTTTCAGCACCAATGAGTTTATGTGGACAGCGTATCCAGAGAAATGATAAAATTCACACCACTACCCCATTACATTGTGCCCTGAAATCGTTCGACCAGATCCCATGAATTGTGCGCTTTACTCTTTAAGATGATTGACTATCTACCAATAGCGCTTTCAAGATTTATCTGTATAACGGCGATCAATGACCAAAATATTTTTATCCAAAGGGTCTCAAAAGAAAATACCTCCATGTAATAAATAAATTAAACAAAATTTCTGACTACAATTTTTGAAAAAAAAAAGAATAATAATAAAAAATAGTTTATGATTCAAATTATTGTTATTTAACTAAATTTAGTAAATATTATTAATTAATTAATTAAATGAAATTAAATAACTGTAAAAGTTTATTTT
The DNA here is from genome assembly GCA_022817425.1 of Gryon sp. ZL-2020. Lineage (NCBI taxonomy): Eukaryota > Metazoa > Arthropoda > Insecta > Hymenoptera > Scelionidae > Gryon > Gryon sp. ZL-2020. The sequence goes on along the minus strand of JABFPJ010006977.1, from coordinate 6,556 downwards.
CCAGAAAGTAAAACTATTAATTTATACGACGTTGCAAAAAATTCTCATTTGCCGAGTAAAATATTGCAATTTTATCTTAATTTCGTGATTGTTGCACTTGCTTTTGAATCCCACTACTATTTTTGTTTAATTATTTTTCTTCATTTGCAATTATTTTTATTCTACTATACTATCTCTTTCAATTAAGCCAAAATACGTGCTGGCATTTCTACGATTGGAAATATCTATGGGGTGGCATTGAAGGAAAAAAAAGCATCTAATAAAATTAAAACGAAAAATCGTAGGACACGCGGCACAAAAAATTGTGCTGTGCTGGCGAAGAAATGATCACTTGGCTCGAATGAAAAAAAGTCGCGGCTGCAAAATAATCGAAAATCTGCAGCAGTTCCACGCACGACAGCTAATTCATTTGGTCAGAAAAATTTTCCATTTTATTTCCAGCGGTTCGACCGGCAAACAGTTTTCCCTTGGCATATTAAATCATTTGCGACGCAATGCATTCAACGAATTGTTCTCGTATTTTGTTTCAAGGCTTTCATTCTTTGTTGATAACAAGACAAAAAAATAAGCTTTACTTTGCATTCATACTTTTTGTACGCTTAAATATGTTGTTGTTGAAACATAACTGACTGTTCATGAATAGTAGAGAAATAATTTAGACTCCTATGCGAAGTAGCTTGTATCTGCAGTTCTTCTATTTAAATAAAATTATTATTTAATTTTATTTGTTATATATAATTGTAAGTTATTATATCATTTTTGTTCTCTTAAATCTCATAAATGAAATTCATCAAATAACAACTGGTAATAAATATGATCTAAAAACTCCCGAAGAAAGCATATTGTACAAAGTTTCTCGGGTGTTTAAAATAAAATTTATTTTGATTTATAGTCAAGAAAATAAAGTTTTGGAGATAAACATTTTAGTCGTTAACATTATCTTTTGGAAAACAAGATTAACTGTACGTAAGTTTTCATTTTACAAAATCTTAAATCAAAAGTAAAATATTGCTAACAACTAAATTGAAATTCATACAAAAATAAAAATATAAATAAAATTACTATTATGGTTACGAATAATACATAAAAATGATACATAATTTACTTGATACGCTAAATGCAGTAGATTTTTGTATATTATTCAATTTTTTTCTTTAAAATTCTCACTTAACTGACGAAAAAGCTTTAAATGCTTCTTCACTCACATTTTTCTTTTATAACTTAGCTGATTCGTATACTGCCGTGTCGCGTCTTCCGAATGTTTTATTGCGGATGTCGTAAAATTGAGCTCTTAAAAGAATAGAGCAGTTCTTCGGGTTGTTTACTTCTTCTTTTATTTCTTATTACTGTTCATGAAAACAACTTTTCCCCTGAGAATAAGCTTATCAACTATGCAATTAACTCTTTTTGATTTACGTTTTATCGGATCCAAGAAAACCATTACGGATGAAAAACACCCCCACGGCTCAAGGAGAGTATGCTGTTGGCTCTTTCATCGAATTAAACTTTTCAAAGTCATTAATATGAATTATCAAGGTGTAGTTTTTAATAAACACCAGTCATTTGTTTTACATGTCATATGATAATGTAAGAGCATAATTAAGACTTTTCTGTTCCAGTCTTTCATATATTTTTATAACAATAGCTTTTGCAAAAAGAATCATATTTTGTCCATATATTAACATTATAATGTTCATATATGTTCATAATATATTGACAATATATGAACAATATATTGAGTATATATACATACACTATTGTATTGGCCACATATATTTGAACGTTTGCCAAATATGGATCTCCATATAAGGCAATATATTAGCACTTTTTAAAAGTAGTCCATATATTGTTAATGTATGTTATATATGTTGTCAATATATGATTTCTTGAATTATTCATTTTTTATGTTTGTATGTAAAAAGTATGTAAATACATTTTTATGTTTGGACAATATATGATCTTTTTCTTTCTAGGGATGCTTACAAAGATATAAAAAAAATATGCAACATTGTATTTCAGCGAAATAAAGCGATCGCATTAATTATCAAAATATGATAATTAATACAAATATTGTAATAGGAAAAATTTTTCGTTTATTTCTGAATCACATTTTCCATTCTTGAAATTGATCTTAATTCATCTGCAATTGAATTATCACATTTAGTTTTTCAACATTTTTGAAATCATTATTATGGAACTTCAGATTGAAGAGCGAAAATCTCTTGATCGGATTTCTCTCGCCGAAAATTGACTAACGACATTATTCTAGTAGCGTTCGGAAACTCGAGACCATAACTCAGCAACGAACACCACCAGTTTCAAGGAAATGATAATTGGATCCGAGTACCTGGCTAACGAAGACACAAAATGACGCTCAGTTTTTTAACGTGACAAATACTTGTCCCGGTGTAATCCGATGAACGTAAGTACAGACTTAATTAAAATCGACGTTGGAGCGATGTTTGGAACCTTCAAAGGACTTAATAGTATGTCTGTGGGAATTGGTCGAGCAAGTTCCTCCAGTAAATCAGTTCAAGAGGCGTCTTAGCGGCGAACCAAACGCAACTTTTAATTAGGTTGACTGCTCTTCTTTTCTTCTCTTTTTTTTTCTTTCTTCTTTTTTTGCAAAAACGACGTCCTTTCGTTCGAGTTTCAAAAGCACGATTTGTTTCCGATTACTTGCGAGCTTTATCTAAATCCTATCGACAGAACAAATTGTGCACCCACTCATTTGTAGACACCCATTCTTTTTCATTGTTTTCTTTCGATGTTAATGCACGCGGATTTGTTTTATGTAAATGGACAAGTATTTTTAAATTAAAGAAAAACAGTGAAAGAAGTTTTCATTAACATAATTGAACTTTTTTTACAAATCTATACATAATAAAATATATATAACTAAAATATAAATTTTTGTTATAAACTGTTATTGTTATAAACAATATATTTACGACAAACTGCAAAGAACATGTTAAATGTTTTTCAAAAACATGTTTGAAAAATCAACCTGAGTTAGTCTATATATATATGCTTTATTGAGACTTTTGAGAATTTAATATAAGCTGGGTGCATGTTATATGCATGTTCCAAGTTACATGTTATGTTTCATTCATGTATAATACTTATACATAGTTTAGAATCTAGAGTGTACTATGTATCTTGAATTTTTTAGTCTAATCTTCAAGGGCCAGAAAGTAACATGTTTTCCAAGCAAAAATTTTCAGATTAAATGCACTGCTTAAAATTTGATCACTTGTTTGTTTTTCCAACGTTTCAACATTTCATTAATACTCAAACTAACAGAAAAACATAGATTTGTTCAAGAACTTTATTAAACAATTTAACGGTCTAAAGGGAAGTTACGGTATCTAATACACCGGCAAAAAAAATGTACTTATACCAACACAATTCATCATTGAACTGATAGTCACAACTCAATGTAAAGCGTATAATATTAGGTTAAGTATGCCGTGAAAGTAGTTTTAAAAACATTAGAACAACAAGATTCATTTTTAAATCTATATCGCACCATGGTTAATTCAAATATGATACGTCTAATATGTGTAAAACATAGATTGAAAACTTTTGAAACAATAACGAAACACTTATAACCTCAATAATGTCATTCAAATTTTGGTTCTATTGTATTGGTATAATTGATTTAATATGAAAGTACGGTTAGAATGAAAACTTTCGGTTTATATTGACATTTTGTTGGTTTGATGGTATTTTTTTTCCCGGTGTAGTTTGCGCTGAAAAATTGACTTAAGTGTCTTGAAAGACCGCGATGAACTAAAGTGCTAAATAAAATACGTATTAAGCATGAAGAATGTAGAAAAAAATATACAAACAAAAAAAATAAGAACGACGTGATGCCAATAAGTTGAATCATCAATCTCGTGGTTGTCGGATAAAAGGGGTGCTATTTTTCAAAGAATCGTTCGTAGTTCAATTCAATTGAGCGCTAAACCACGTGCATAGTTTGGAAAAATACAGTCCACTGAGGGTAAACACGTAAACTAAAACCCCGGATAGGAGGCAAAGGAAAGCTTAAGCGAAATCGGGAAGGAAAGCGAAATGTGCAAATGTCATTAGTTGTTTTGCTCAGTGTTTGTGTTCAAAAGCGTTGACGTATTTCTGATTCCCGTAAAAGTTCTTTGATGAAAAATTCGATTCTTTCGCGGTACTTTTGGATTGCACTTTGGCTTTGTATAAAGAAACTCAATAACTAACTGCAACGGCAGCTTCAACGTTAAACGTTGCCAATAAGTATACGTTCGATTTTCATGTATAAATGGATGCTCGGTTTTTGCCTTAATTACGAATTTGATTCAACAAAAAAATTCTTGCGCTTCTCATTTTCTCTTTCCCTTTATCTTTTTCTTTCATTTTTCCATAAAGGAAAATAAGCTATCCCGCCTTTTTGCTTTGTCTATTTTCACTTTGAACGTAAATTACAGTACTCTTGTATTTGTTTATTATTAGATTCAGAAATTTTATCCAATTAAAATATTACACAAAAATAATTCTTTTAGAATAGGTTTTTTTATTGACATAATAATTTTAGCAATTAAAAATTATTTATTTTAACATTTTACATTTTAAATAATGAGTTCAAATTTAATTCTGCAACAGCAGTAAAATTACTTGTAATGGCAAAAAAAAAGACAATTGCATTTAAATTTAAATTGCGTTAATTTCTTGTGTTTCATCAATTCGACTGTGTTGGAAAATGAGATTTTTATCTGGTTGTAATTAGCATTCCACATATTGCACTGCAAATGTAACGTGCGCTTAGAATGAACTTCGTACTCAAATCCGTAGAGCTACGTATCGCATTAGAATCAACCCCGCTTGTGGGAAACAACGAACACAGTGATACTTTCTATACTTAACGCGTACCCGTGGTAGGTGACCGCATCGAACTATTTCCCGCAAGCACGTCAATGCTAATAAGGTATAAAGGGTATAAGGTATAAATTTAAATACTTCGGATCGAGAAATTGTAATTTTGCATCGCAAAATAACATTTATTTTATAAATGGTATATTAAACATTAAAATAATTAGTGATAAAAGCATCGATGATTTATCGAATTAGTTAAGAAAATGAGAAATGCAATTTTTGCATTTATCTAATGACTTTAACTAATTTTATTTATTTCTATACTATCTGTTTTTTCAGTGTAGATTCATGAACTTACACGGAAAACAGTTTTCAGTCTATTTTACAGTTCTAAATAAAATTAAACTTTTAAATGACACGTTTCACTAATAAAACCAATGACTTGCTCTGTATTTTATAATTCTAGCATCGATTTTTATGGTTGTCCACCTTAAAAATAGTGACAGTTACTACGTTTTTTGATGGCAACAAAAGTTTTGACAGTTGCCAATCGATTTTAGAGGTTCTATTTCTTCTGTCACTTTATTTTATTGTGAAAACTGTTTTCCGTGTAAATTAATCTTGAAAAATATTAGCTATGAATAATTCATTTTATTGGTTTATATGTAATAATATAAACTTACCGGTGTGTTTGTAAATTGAGTTGACTCGCTGCACGTGTCTTGTCATAACTTCAATGCAAGCTTCTTCTGTTCCATAACGAGCGAAGAATTGATGGTCCGCTTGCAGATACAGCATGCAGGTTGTTTTCCGCGGATCAACCGTTGCTCGCTTATGCAAATGCCGCGTGAGCCGTTCTTTGTTCATCCTGTTTATTAAATAGTTATATACTTTGTTATTGCTTTGTTTTTAACGATCAACGATTAATTATTTAAACAGTCGCAGTTCATGTTATGCTGATGAAAGAACTTTTATGCTGATGGTGAAAATACTGTATACTGCATTTTTCAATTTAGTTGTGGCACAAATGGAACGAGTTTTTTCGGAAATGAAAAAAAAGGATTGAAAGTAAGTATCGAAAAATTATCATTTTTATTTTGGCTGCAGCTGAATATAGGGAAGATAATTTTAGTTTGAGGTAAAGTAAAAAAATGGATTGAATATTTTTACGATTATGCAATGAAAAACAAAATTCCAACAATTTTGAATACCTAAAATGAGGATAATATAATAATCCGGATTATTGCATAGATTATGAATAGACGATTACATGTTTTTTGTCCATTCAATAAAATACATGAATGAATATTTATGGAGATATTTCAATTATAGATAATTTTAATTATATAGACTTATTATACTTATTACTGCTTTTAGATATATTCGATATATAATCGCCTATATTTTATCTATATTTTAAAGCTCAAATACTTTGATATATATCTTGTATATATATATGAAATATAGATTTTATATCTTGTATATATATATATACTAGCTGAAGCCCCGGCTTCGCCCGGGCGAAACCCTGTGGCCCCCTCCCTATGACCGCCCTATGAATCTCCTATAACTCCTGATTTGCCAATGAATTCCTTATGGCATCCCTATAACACCCCCCCACCTCGAAGTGATGAAGCTGTGTCTTTTGAGAAAATTTTTTTTCTCAACATCAAATGTATACATCGTAAAAATATACAGCTGATGACACTTT
>JABFPJ010006976.1:0-10363 GCA_022817425.1 Gryon sp. ZL-2020 | reverse complement strand
TTGCGAAAATATTAAATCGAAAATAATCAATAAGAAGTGTACACTTTGTGTCATGTTTGAATTCATTGCAACAACTAAATTGTCAATCTGAATCAACGTTCTTTAACAAGTATAAATACGCGACTCAGATTTCCTCAATTAATGTCACATGAGTCACAAACACACTCATCAGTGCACCGTTCTTATAATTAGCATTTTTATTTCTTTTATATTACAATCGTCGTAATTTTTTAAAGATAAATAAATTGATTATTTCAACTATTTTTTTCTTATTTTATTATTCTTTTTATGAATGACTGATTGGACAAACATTTTTTAGGTTTTTTAAATGTAAGATAAAAATTTAATAATTTTAATTTTTTAATATTGAAAATTTATAAAATTTTATTTTTTTAATTTTAAATATTTAAACATTTTAATTTTTTAATATTAAAAAATTTTTACATTTGTAGTTTTTTAATATTAATTTTTTTTTATTTTTTAATATTAAAATTTTTTAATATTAATTTTTTTTTTATTTTTTAATATTAAAATTTTTTAATATCAAAAGTTTGGCAAATTTCAATTTTTTAATATTAAAAATTTAACAAATTTTAATTTTTCAATATTAAACATTACAAAATTTTAATTTTTTAATATTGAAAATTTATACAATTTTATTTTTTTAATATTGAAAAATTAAACATTTTAATTTTTTAATATTAAAAAATTTTTACATTTGTAGTTTTTTAATATTAAATTTTTTTTTAATTTTGTAATATTAAAAATTTAACAAATTTTAATTTTTCATTATTAAACGTTACAAAATTTGTAGTTTTTAAATATTATAAATTAAAAAAAAATTTACTTTTTTTAATATCAAAAATTTAAAAAAATTGTTCTTTTTTCATATTAAAAATTTAAAAAATTGTAATTTTTTGTTATTAAAAATTAAAAAATTTGTAATTGTTTAAAAAATATTTTTTTTAATTAAATTTTTTTTAAATATTTGTAGATCATATGTTAGCGATATTTATAGTTCGAGTAATTGTAGTATCTGAGTTTACAATGTGCATATGATTTGTAATGCTAGAAATCGGTATCGCATTTCTCAACATTTGACAGATCGTATCGCACGTAAAATTTCAATGCAAAAGTTGAATAATATAATTATATAATGCTCTGCTTTCAATAAATAATTTACCATTCGTGTAGACAACTTTCTTTATATTATGTTAAGCAAATATTTGTAACGCTTAAGAATTTATGAATACCAAATTGCATATATAGATAAAGTACAGTTTCACGAATAATCATCGACAAGATAAGTTGAGTTTGATTTATATATAACACATTTGTCGATTATATGTATCTATAGATATAATTTAATTCCCATTTGTCAGTGAGTTAGCCTTTTTTGACAAATTTCATTAATTATTCAAGTAAACAGATTTGAACAAGTTATTTTTGCAATATCATCATTATTAATTTCATAGATTACCATCTGCGCATAATTTTCTGCGCAGATTTTTGTAAATCTTGTGCCAGTGATTTACTGCGCATGGTGAAAGATGGCGTTCACTATGTTCTGCGCAGGTTTATTACCAAAAACTTTAGCAGTAGATTTGTTTCGATTAAAAAAGATGCGCAATAGATCATAGATAAAAATGTGTATTGGACCTGCGCAGTAGATCTGTGCAGCTAAAGAAAGACGCACGGTAGATCTGTTTAAATGATAAAAGATGCGCAGTAGATCAACAACGCAAATTTTCCATAATGGAGCTGCGCAGTAGATCATCAGTGCAAGGTTTGTGTAATAGAGCTGAGTAGATCCTTGCAGTTAAAAAGAGATGCGCGGTAGATCTTTGCAGCTAAAAGAAGATGCGCAGTAGATCCGTAAATATGATAAAAGATGCGCAGTAGATCATCTGCACAAGTTTTCTGACATAGAGCTGCGCAATAGATGTCTACAGCTAAAAAATGCGCAGATGTCTATGGATAAAAAAAGATGCGCAGTAGATCATCTGCACAAATTTTCTTATGTCATAGAGCTGCGCAATAGATCCGTGAAGTGAAAAAGAGATGTGCAATAGATTTTTGCAGCTAAAAGAAGGTGCGCAGTAGATCGTTTGCACATTTTTATTGTAATACAGCTGTGCAGTAGATCTTTGCAGTTGAAAAGAGATGCGCAGTAGATCCTTGCAGCTAAAAAAAGATGCGCAGTAGATGTCTATGGATCAAACAAGTTGCGTAGCAGGTGTCTATGGATAAAACAAGATGCGCAGTAGATCATTTGCACAAGTTTTCTGTAATAGAGCTGCGCAATAGATCTCTGCAGTTAAAAAGAGATGCGCAGTAGGTGCCTACGCATAAAACAACATGCGCAGTAGATCTGTACCTACAAAAAAGCATGCGCAGTAAGTGTCTGCGTATAGAAAAGACTGCGCAGTAGATCTGTACGTAATAAAAAACCTGCGCACTAGATCAAACAACATGCGCAGTAGATCTGTACCTACAAAAAAGCATGCGCAGTAAGTGTCTGCGTATAGAAAAGACTGCGCAGTAGATCTGTACGTAATAAAAAACCTGCGCACTAAGTGTTTGCGTATAAAAAATCATGCGCAAAAGATAATTTGCTTCCCAGTCACTGATAATAATCATTTACTTGCAGTTGTTTGATAAAATTGTCAAAATGACGTAAAGTAATTGATGTATAATCCTGATTATGTACTATTCTGTTCAATCAGTCATTCATCTGTTTCTCACACTCCACCTGACATGATCGCACGCCGCGCTCGCAGGTCTCGAAGGACTCTTTGGCACGTCGTAAACTTGATCTTTGCCATTCTCCTGTCGCTCCCCACTCTCGCTCCTGTTACTAATGAAACTAAAAGTGATCCTCGGCACACCGTTCTCATCCGTTTCAACGTTGCTCTTTGCCGTCAGCTCGACACTCATACTGTGCCTTTTTCGCGCCACTTTTTTTGGCTCTTCACTTTTTTCCATCATCTCCACGCTATTTTCATACAACATCGTGCAATCTTCGGCCTCATTTTTCACAGCTTCCGAATCCATCGAATCTTCTTTTTCCTTTTTTTCTTCTTCTTCCTCTTCGTTTATCGGGCTTTTTTCGCACTTTTGCTTCTCCTTGAAATCGCGATTATGCACTATTGTAGGTGGCGGATTATCGTACCAAACGCTATTTCCCGCTAGGGAATTTCTAGGGGAACGCAAAAAGGACCAGGCCTGTTTCACTTCGTTCATTTTCATTCATATTTCCCGCGCCGGTTATCTGAATGAAACAATCACAATGAATTATTTATTTTAAACCATTTTGAATTGAATATAATCTTATGAATAAAATGAGATTATCATGTTTTATTGCCAGAGAATTATTATGTTGTAAAATAGTGACTTTTTGTTTTACCTACTACGCTACTGAATTTATTCGTTCATTCTTTCTTAATTTATTTATCGTTTCTTGAAAGTTTAATTACTTCATCAACATTTACTTTCGGTATTTAATTGTACAACTCGTTTTTAATTGGCAAATTTATTATTTCTATACATAATAATTTATGCACTTTTTTTTCTGCAATAAAATTAAAAGATTATTTGTAACAACTTTTTAATTAAAACTTAAATAAAAAAATTCGTTAAAAATAATTTGTTTAAAAACATTTGATTAAAAGAATATGTTTAAAAAAGTTTGTTTATAAAAATTTGTTTAAAAGAATTTGTTTGAAAAAGTTTATTTATAAAAATTTGTTTAAAAGAATTTATTTGAAAAAGTTTGTTTATAAAAATTTGTTTAGAAGAATTTGCTTATAAAAATTTGTTTAAAAGAATTTGTTTATAACAATTAGTTTAAAACAATTTGTTTTAAAAAATTTGTTTTAAAAAATTTGGTTAAAAAAGTTTGTTTAAAACAATTTGTTTATAAAAATTTGTTTAAAAAAATTTGTTTGAAAAAGTTTGTTTAGAAGAATTTGCTTATAAAAATTTGTTTAAAAGAATTTGTTTATAACAATTAGTTTAAAACAATTTGTTTTAAAAAATTTGGTTAAAAAAGTTTGTTTAAAACAATTTGTTTATAAAAATTTGTTTAAAAGAATTTGTTTGAAAAAGTTTGTTTATACAAATTTGTTTAGAAGAATTTGTTTATAAAAACTTGTTTAAAAGAATTTGTTTATAACAATTAGTTTAAAACAATTTGTTTTAAAAAATTTGGTTAAAAAAGTTTGTTTAAAACAATTTGTTTATAAAAAATTGTTTAAAAGAATTTGTTTGAAAAAGTTTGTTTATAAAAATTTGTTTAAAAGAATTTGTTTATAACAATTAGTTTAAAATAATTTGTTTAAAAAAATTTGGTTAAAAAATTTTGTTTAAAACAATTTGTTTATAAAAATTTGTTTCAAAATGTTGGAAGAAAGTGTTAGAAAATGTTTTTTTTTCATTTTTGAAAAAAGCAGAAAAACAGTTGAAAAAAAACATTTTCCGGAAACTTTATTCAATGCGTACGAAAAGTTGGAACTTGATACGCGCAGGTATGTGACGTCGCACAGCCGGATGATAACAAACGGCACGTGAATGCAATGATATCTCGTCGCGTTACGTAAATCGTTTTGATACTGCAAGAACTCGCGAGTGATCCAAATTACAACTCGCTCGCGCACACAAAAGTCCTAATGTCTGTTTGCATATACACTTTGATTCCATCGTACTTAACTTTTTTTTAAATAATCATACTTCTTGCGTATATAAATCAAAGTTGAACTTTTTGTCACTTTTCTTTTCTTTATGACATAAGAAAACAAAAATTATACATTGAAATGTATTTGTTTAAATAATTTGCATTTATTTATTAAATTAAATTTTGTTTAAAAAATAAAAAATTTAATTTTTTAATTAATTATTTTTTATGCAATTTTAGAAAAATGTTTTTTTGCAAAATACGCCGAGAAAATTGGATAGTCAAATTTACTATCTGATGACTTTTTTGACTTTTAAAATAGTTGCTTTAATTATTTAAAATAATTATTTTGACTTTTTCCAAAATTTTTTAACTATTTACAATATTTATTTTAAAAATGAAAATCCTATAAATTTGACCATAAGGTTGCCATGGCAACCGTATATTCAACTATTAATTCAACTTTTGACTATTTTGCTTCTTAATTTCTTTAAAATAGCAAATTCGACTATACGGTTGCCATGGCAACCGTATGGCAGTAATATAATCTGCACAGTACTTTCAACTATCTGAATAGTACATTTGACTGTCCCACTTTTCTCGGTGTATGAAAACGCGAAAAAAGCTAAAAAGTATATTTTACTGAATTTCAATACATTTTCATGTATTTTTTCACATAATTTTACAAATAAAACACACAAAATCTGTTTCACTAACGCAACTTTTTCGAATGCACCATTTTCTCAGATATACCGTGCGTTTCGCGTGGCGGCTAGATGTGCACTGTGACAGCCGTGTTACGCGGGTTATGTTACAATGCAACGCGCGATATTACACAACCGCCTTTTTTTCGCGTGGAAAAAGTGCCGCGAATTGAGAAGATGTGTGTAAAGAGAAATTTTACCGGATGATTAAATTTTTACAATCTGGATAGTCATTTTTACAATCTAGATAGTCGTTTTTATTATCTGAGTAGTCATTTTTTACTATCTAAAAGGTTATTCTTATTTAGAATGGATTTTTGTCAGTATTTTTTGGATAGTCAATTTTACTATCTGGATAGTCATTTTTACTATCTGGATAGTCAGATTTACTATCTACACAAAGTCATTTTCATTTTTAGTGTCTTTTTTTAAATAATGCGAACAATCAATTATACTATCTAGATAGTCATTTTTACTATCTAGATAGTCGTTTTTACTATCTGAGTAGTCATTTTTTACTACCTAAAAGGTTATTCTTATTTTTAGAATGGATTTTTGTCAGTATTTTTTGGATAGTCAATTTTACTATCTGGATAGTCATTTTTACTATTTGGATAGTCATTTTTACTATCTGGATAGTCATCTTTACTATCTACACAAAATCATTTTCATTTTTAGTGTCTTTTTTTAAATAATGCGAATAATCAATTATACTATCTAGATAGTCATTTTTACTATCTAGATAGTCATTTTTACTATCTGGATAGTAATTCTTATTATTTAAAAAGTCATTTTCATTTTTAGAGTGTTTTTTTTTAATTTCTGCGAATAGTCAATCGTACTATCTAGATAGTAATTTTTACTGTCTAGGTAGTTATTGTTACTATGATTCTTTTCGCATGAAAAAAGCGGTTCAAATTGGAAAGATGTGTAGAAACAGAAAATGTATCGGACTATTAAATGTTGCGGTTCAAAAATGATCGAAATAAGACAAAATAAAATAATTCAAATGTTCGGGTCGTTTAAGTTTGAGTTCTCTCACGGCTTAACTGGGTCTGATTGATTTAAATATATAATGCGTCTCGAGATTTTGCAGTGCATTGTTCGCTAGAGAGGATAAAATGTACTGAAAATTGCGGCACGAAACGTCAGTTGGATAATTTTGTCATTAAAGTCGGCGATTTTTGTTTTTAATTCAACGAGCGACATGTATGCATTAGATAGTAAAAATGACTATCTAGATAGTAAAAATGACTATCAAGATAGTAAAACTGACTGTCTACATAATACTTTCAAAAGCCACTCTAAAAATAAAAATGATTATTTAGATAGTGAAAATGACTATCTAGATAGTAAAATTGACTCTCCAGATAGTAATGCATTAGATAGTAAATTTGACTATTTAGATTGTGAAATTAATTATGTAGATAGTAAAAATGACTATTCACATAATATTACCAAAAAACCATTCTAAAAATAAAAATAACCTTGTAGATAGTAAACATGACTAATTAGATAGTAAAAATGACTATCTAGATTGTAAAAATAACTATCTAGATAGTAAAACTGACTATCCTCATAAAACTACCAGAAAAATACTCTAAAAATAAAAATGACTATTTAGATAGTAAAAATGACTATCTAGATAGTAAAATTAACTATCCACATCGACTATGTAAATTGCAATTATACGGTTGCCATGGCAACCTTACAATCAAATTCACAATCCAACATATAATAAATAAAGTTAAATTAACCATTCAAAAAATGTCCCTATCATACGGTTGCCATGGCAACCGTATAGTCAAAATCTGTCAAACTTTCGTTCGTGACGTTTTTCTTTGCTGACATTTTGATATCAAACAAAACAGGAAAGAAAGTTTCCCAACGGCTTGAAAAAACATTTGCCGAATCTGTCATTATATAAACAATCTTAATCTCGCCGACAAAAAGACATTAATTATGTAATAGTTTTATCGATAATTCAATATCATAACAAATCCACGACTGTGTAAACTGTTCCACTTAAAGACTTAAACGGGACTTTATATATACGTGTATATTTATAGCGCGATTATCGTCGATCGCCGAAAATGAAATGCAGCTCGGCTCGGACGATAGGAATCGTTTTTCCACGTCGTGTAGCAAAAGACGGAGTTCTTTTTATGTGTATGTGTGTATATGTGCATAGGGGAAAAAAGCCAAGGGGAAATGATATTAGAGTTCCACAAGAGTTGGCGATCCGTGATCAATGCGACCGCGCCTGTGGCAAAGACCGCGACTATACGAGAGAGCGAAAGCACTTTGACGATTAATTGTCAAATGAATCACTTTTTAGGTCAATCTTGACAGTGTCGGTATTTTAATCGATAATCATTTTTTTCTCATGTTCTTGCTTGCCAATTTTTACGCTGAATTAATTAATGTAATCGCAGAGAAATGATATAATTAAATGTAACGTAATCTTTGAAGTTTACATATGTAAGTGTGTAAGAATTAATTATGTTAAATACATGCAATCTGAATTTTGAATTTTAACGAATTTCGTTGATTTTGACTATACGGTTGCCATGGCAACCGTATAGTCAAAATCTTAGACTTACTATCTAAGTAGTAAAATCAACTATACATAATAAATAGTCTACGTAATAAGAAATGAATAATTAAGTAATGAAAATTACTATCTATCTTGGTAAAAATTACTATATTTAGATAGTAAAAATGACTATCCAGATAGTAAAACTGACTATTCACATAATACTACGAAAAAACCACTCTAAAATAAAAATAACCTTGTAGATAGTAAAACTAACTATTTAGATAGTAAGAATGACGATCCAGATAGTAATATTTACTATCCACAAAATACTTTCAAAAATCCAGTCTAAAAATAAAAATGATTTCCAAGACAGTAAAAATGACTACTTAGATAATCAAAATTACTATCTAGATTGTAAAAATGACTATATTCAGATAGTAACAGTAACTATCCAGATAGTAAAACTGACTATCTTCATGCGACTATCAATAGAACGCAGTAAAAATAAAAATGACCTTTTGGATATTAAAACTAACTATTTAGATAGTAAAAATGACTATCCGGATAGTAAAATTGACCAGCCATATAATATTTTCATATAAAGCCAGCCATATCAAATTAACTTTTAGATAGTAAAAATTGCTATCTAGATTGTAAAAATGACTATCCAGATAGTAAAAATGCCTATCCAGATAGTAAAATTGACTATCTGAATAGGCATTTTCCTTATAAATTATCCTCATATAACTACCAAAAAACCACTCTAAAAAGAAAAATGACCTTGTAGATAGTAAAACTAACTATTTAGATAGTAAGAATGACGATCCAGATAGTAATATTTACTATCCACATAATACTTTAAAAAATCCAACAATTTACATATAAAATAGTCTAAGTATTAAAAGTGACTAATTAGATAGTAAAAACTACTACCTAGATTGTAAAAATAACTATATTTAGATAGTAAAAATGACTATGCAGATAGTAAAACTGACTATCTTCATAATACTACCAAAATCACTCAACAAATAAATTAATTTTGTAAATAGTAAAAATGGCTGTTTAGATAGGAAAATTACGATCCAGATAGTAACATTCACTATCGTTGATTTGGACTATACGGTTGTCATGGCAACCGTATAATTGAGATCATTTTAATTAGTCGATTTGACTATTTATATTTTTTTGAATAGTGAATATTACTATACTTTCTTAAAAGTAGTGATAGTCATTTTTACAATCTAGATAATCAATTTTACTATCTAGATAGTCACTTTGACTACCTGCAAAGTCATTTTTGCAATCCGGAAAATCAGTTTTATTATCTGGTTAGTCAGTTTTATTATGCAGATAGTTCATTTTACAAGTAGAAAATTTATTATGTGGATAATAGATTTTACTATCTTGATAGTCATTTTTACTATCTACAAACTCATTTTTACAATTCAGAAAATTAGTTTTATTATATCCTGTTAGTCTCTTTTACTATTCAGATAGTTAATTTTACAAGTAGAAAATTTATTATGTGGATAGTTGATTCTACTATCTGGATAGTCATTTTTACTATCTACAAAGTCATTTTGATAATCCAGAAAATCATTTTTATTATCTGGTTAGTCACTTTTACTATTCAGATAGTTAATTTTACAAGTAGACAATTTCTTATGTGGATAGTAGATTTTACTATCTAGGTAGTAAATTTGACTATATGGTTACCATGGCAACCGTTTGATTAAAATGTTGACTTTTTATTACATACTTTTTATTACATGTTTTGCTCAAATAAAGTAATAATATAAATAAATAAAAGAAATTAAAAATACATAAGACTACTGGAATTGCAAAACGCAATTAATTATTATATTTTTTGTCACCATAACAGATATTGCCGTTTACAGCAACTTCAATTAAACGCTATTAAAAGTAGTTTTGCATTAATTAGAAACTGAATTTCACAGTACAAGTTGCAATTAATTTTTATTTTATTATGCAGAAAACGTTATCACATATGCATGGACAAGTTTGCGCGACGCGCGTAAATATAAAAAAAGCGAGCAAACATATTAAATATACCGATTTTTCGGTAACTTCGCTTTTTTGTCACTCCGTTTGCTTGACTACTTTCGAAATGTTACGTTCATTTGAATTGCGCGGCTTTTTTTACGATTCCGCAGAACTTGTTGAAATGCGATCGGGATTTTTAAAGAAATCGTAGACGCAGAAAGGAGGATAGTCAAAATGACTATCCGAATATTCATTTTTACTATTTAGAAGGCCTTTTTATTTTTTTTTATTTTTAATTTTTGAGGGGATTTTTCGAAATATAAAGCCAGCCATATCAAATTAACTTTTAGATAGTAAAAATTGCTATCTAGATTGTAAAAATGACTATCCAGATAGTAAAAATGCCTATCCAGATAGTAAAATTGACTATCTGAATAGGCATTT
>JABFPJ010006975.1:0-10366 GCA_022817425.1 Gryon sp. ZL-2020 | reverse complement strand
CAAAAAAGTGTTTGAACAATTCTTTTAACATGAAATTGAAAAAAAATTGACAAATCATGAACATTTACATAGAAAATGTTTTATAGTAATATTATGCTTGAAAACGCCTTTTTTGTTATATTTAACTGATTAAAAAAATATAAGTAATTCAAATAATAGCTTATAAATTAACTACAATCATTTAAAAAAAATATCTAAATGATTCCAGCCACTTATCAGGAAAAAATTAATATTTTTAGTGAAATACTTTAAAAATTCATTTTTTCAATAATAAAGCTAAAGGCACGTTTATTCGCTATAACCAAGCCTTATTACATATGTCAATCTTATTTTTTTTACTTGAGGCACCATTAGAAATGCTTACCTGAAAAAAAATTTTTTTACGGCCACCTTAATATATATATATAACTTACATTAATCTAGAAAAAAAATATATTATATATATAATATTGCATCATACAAAAATAATGCATAAATAATTGCATGCTTTACTAGACTGATTAAAATTATTACGCTACATTAATCAATAAATACAATATATTATGTAAATAACATATTTTATACATAGTCATAGTCTGAAATTAGTATACAGTCGAGTAAATTTTGCTAGATAATTATTTTGCTTTTGTAATGAATACAAAATGTGTTTGTGGTTTAATACAATTTTGCTGCTGAATGTCATTAATACTACACTCAGTATTTTGATGAACATTCATCATCGTGTTGATTACACCACTCGGGCGCAATAGCATCCGGATAAATGCCCCTATACTGAAGTCTTTGTATGTGTGCTTGAAGTCTCAATTCTGCTTCAACATTGGAACTGTTAGGATCACTCCAAAGTCTTTCAGCAGCTGCGGCAGTGCGTGGCCACACTTTCGAGTGAAAACTACCACTCGTCACATATTCGCCCCACATACACACTTCTCCTCCAAGAACATTCTTTAACATAAAATATTTTATTTATTATTTAACGATTTTCTTAATTTAATTAATTGCAGATATTTCATAATATTTCATCATATTCACTTACTTCATCTCTAGGAATAATATTGTCATACACCTTTTTCCAATTATGATAACTTGTGGTACCCCAAAATCCATGATCCAAGTACCACGCATTTTTCGTTGAAACGATAATTTTATATCCCAAGTTCAGTAATTGATAGTTCAAATCGGAATCGTCTGGAACCCAAGTTTGTATAACAAATCTGGATTTATTTAAATATTGTTCTATATTTTCAGGGGCAGTGAGATGAGAACTCCATATGATGACATTGTGGTCGTCCGGAGATTTCAACTGATCAATTGCATTCAGTTGATTGGCGTGAAATTCTGCCCAAAGATCCAGAAAGTCTTTCTCTGATCGGCCTTTTGCTCGTCTGTGCAGTTCATTGACTATTTCCGACGTTGCGTTCCAGCAATTGATATATAGCTGAAAAGTAACAATATATAAATATTCGAACCGTTTGAACTTTTTAAACTTCAATGGACAAACCTAATAAATGGCAAGCGATCAAATATAAAGAATACATATAATAATATTAGATATAAAGATAAGATATAAGATAAAAAGTGAATTAATTTAGTTTTTTTAAAAGAATTTAGATCTCATAAATATTTATAGAAGATTAGTGTTTTGGAAAAAATATAGGTGATTAAAAGGGTATTTATTAAAGAAATTGTAAATTGTCATAAAAGTTTACCTCATCACCTCCAACATGAATGGCATTATTTTTGTCAAAAATATCAAATAAAAAATTGTAAATATGACTGAGTATCATAATGGTGTTTGGATTGACGGGATTTAATTGGCCACATGGTGGTTGAATACAGTAATCACGCCACGGCTGTTGATTTACGCAGACAGCCAGTTTTCCAAGACCCTCACTTTCGCCCCATTCCCAACCACTGCCAGCATGAGATGGAGTATCAAGTTCCAAAATCACACGAACTCCACGCTCTTTTCCATATTCAACAATCTTTCTCATATCTTCTTCGCTGTAAATATTGTCTGGACCATATGCTCCATATCTAAAATCATATTTATTGTCATTATAAATATTTGCTTGAAGTTAACTGTGGTTAAGTTTTAAGCGTTAGCTAAAATTTACCACATGAAAATAGTTGCAATAATGTCTTAAGGTGATTCTTCAGCTATATAAGAGCAAAAAGGATAGAGTTAATGGGCTACTCCATTAGTGGAAGAGAGAAGTAGTGAATTCGATTGAAGAATCATCTTAAAGTGTTAACTAAAGTTACTGTGTGCGTAACTGTTTGGCCATATTAAGGCATGTTCGCTGCCATATTATTTGACTCCAATTTTAAATGATATGTATATTGGAGTCAAATAATCCAGTAAAGCCGAACACGCCATTACAAAAACATTAAATCTGAAACTTAGTATAAAAGTTAATATTAAACAATTGATAATATTTAAAATAGATTAATTTTAACAGTTATATACACAATAAGATGATTTAAATAGAACATAAATTCAAGATTAGATTCATCTTCATAAGACAAGATTGATAACATAAATTTAATCATACATAATAATTAAGTTTATAGATTTCTGATGCCTTACTTTGTCATAAGTGGGACAGTCGTGATTTTAAGTGGAAAACTTTGACTATCAGTCGCGTGCCAATGGAGTACATTCATTTTGGAAGCAGCAAGGCCATCAATTGTTCTAAGAATATCATACACTGGTAGGAAATTTCTCGCAGTATCTATGAGCAATCCGCGATGTGCAAATGCTGGCTCGTCACTAATCGTTGCATATTCCAATATCACCAGACCCAATTTGCCACTCGTTGTCCTTACAGGTGCGGTTAATTGCAACAGTGTTTCAAAGGCAAGACGAGCGCCGTAAATTGTATCTGCTGTTACATTAATGCTTATCTTACTACCTGCAAAATTCAAATATAATTTAAATATGATCACTACGATGAACCGAGTAATCTTATTATATTTACGAGAAATTATTGTAACGTTAGAATATACATGTTAATACACGTTAATAGGCATCTGTCTGATACAGTATATTACACAACAAGGGAGATGAGATTGGGAAACAAATTTCCGATCATCTCCCATGTTGCATACTATATTTTTCGTTACGAGGGAGGGAAAAAAGCCATTTTCCTAAATCTCCCTAGGGAGGAAAACGGCATGTCCCTCCCCGAGTAACAAAAAATATATTTAGACCGTTTCATAATTTCTATTTTACGAAAGTAAAATTATTATTAAACAGTATACGCTATTTTCATATCTTCGAAAACAATGTGATAAACAAAGAGAGATACTTATGTTTACATATAATATAAACAAAGACATTTGCTTACCTTTGGATTTAAGTTCAAGATCATACTTTTCACTTGTTTCCCAGTTGAATTTGAGAGTAGGTTTTCGGACGATTACATGAAGACTAACACTTTTGGACGCAGAACTGCAATTATTTCCACAAGTTTGCGATAAATTGTCCACGAAAATATCTTTCATCCGTCTTAATTGAACTTTGGCAGATTTAGGAATATTGTTTAGTTCAAAATAAATTTCATCTGGACTTATGTCGATATACTGAAATAATTTAATAATTATTATACTTTGCAGTTTTTCATTCAAAGACATATTTCAATACAAAGTAAACATTGTTCCAGACTTACTTTCTTCGCTAAATTTACATTCTTTGTTGGAATGGGCCAAAGAGCCGCATACTTGTTGCATACTAAACGACATGACGCTAACGTTGTGTGTATATTAGAATCCGCAAAATTGATGTTATTTACATTGTTTATTGGATTTAGTCGTCGACACTTGTTATTGTTGCATTGAAAAAAGCGATGTAATCTGAAATTGTTTATAAAGTAAAATATAATCATAATGAAATATTATATTACATTATAATAAAACGAACAAAAATGACAACATTTTATTTTCAAAAACATTAAAAAGAAGTTTTTTTATCGCATTTTAAGATATATTATGTAAATACAGTATCTATGATTGTCTTCAAATGAGTTCATAAACTTGGCACTTGATTTATTAACCACATAATTTATGTATTCTTTATGTCTCTTTTTTATTTAAATAATGTGTTACTATAAATTAAGAAATATACTTTTGATGTTCACTAAAAATATCTTACACTAATTGAAAATTATTTTTATTTCAACAATTTCTCGCGCTTGAAATACTTATATAGGTTATTGTTATCTTGAATCATTCACTTAGTAGTTTACGACCTTCTAGTACTTATATGTAGCATGGTTTTATAACAAACATTTGGCGCAGATATAAATATAACTGAAGTTGAGTTGGAAAACTAAAATTGCGAGCATTGCATTAAAGATAGAATATGGAAAAGAAAATAAAAGTCAAATTATGCAAATTAAAATATTATAATTATTATTTTGAATATAAATCAGACGAGAAAATCAGTATATTAGAATTCATTATGAATATACATACGGTACTTGTTCGGCTTTGATATTAAGTATATTATTGCAATATAAAAGGAGACAGATGATGAAGATGATGATTTTCATGTTGCCTGCAAAAAATTGAAAAGTAATCTTGTAACATTGCAAATTAAATTCATATTTTATTGTAATATATTTGCATAAGGTATCTCAAGTTAAATAATTGAAAATAGTAATAGTCTATGTAAAAATAAAATCGATACGTTATCCATTAACTTAGAATGATTCTATTGAGAAAGTAAATCGAAAAGTAATTTGATTATAACATTACACTATTAGTTATAGCATTAGAGTCAAAGAAGTATTACATCAAACTAAATAAGTATTGAGAATATTTTTGTTTAACAAGTTTGTATTACGATCTGTGCAAAATTTTAGAAATTGTTTAGATCTAATAAATTTAATTCTATACATTTTAAAAAGTTTCAAAATATTTCGAAAAGTTTCTAATCAATGTTATAATTTGTATAAATGCTATATAGCGTTTCTATAAATGTTTTAAAACTTTTCAGAATCTTATATAGAAATTAGGAAACTTTTAGAATGTATAAAGTAAAAGTTTAACTTAAAAATATTCTATAATTTTGCACAGATCATAATTGAATCTTTTTAAACATAAATATTCTTAATAAGGTTCACAAATTCCATGTTTGCTGGGATACTTAGTATATTACTTTTCAATTATCTTTAGTATATACATTTTTTCTATTTTTCTATATATAAATTTTATTAAATTTGATTTTTAAAAAAAATCTCAAGAAACATGAAATCTTTGTTTAAGTCACGTAAGTGTAATTAGCGTTAAAAAGAATCTGATTCCCACAACTTGATGAACTGTCGTGAAGTCCCCGACAACCATAAGATAAAATCAAATTTTGCTTCTTTTATATGGAATTGTCTTATTTTTTTTCTTGCATTCAAGATTTTGTAGCTAAAATCGCACATAGTAAATATCCAGAAAGATATATCTGTTGTATTTTTTGTTGCTGTTGATGCGATTAATGTTTTAATTGTCTTTTATCTCGACAACATCATCAAGTTGCTCCGTCAAGTTGCGATCGCACCCATGAAATTGCCTTTGTAATGCGTTCATTCATTCAATTTACACAAATTAAAATGCATTTGCTTGTTATATGAACTGTGAGAAACTGAATTAACGTGAATTAACACCATATGCAATATTTGGTACATTTTTTTAAATAATTTATGTCAAATTTGACTGTTCTTAACAATTAAAAAAAATTTTTTTTTTGATTTTCACAACATTAAAATTAATGTATTAAAATCTGAAATTAATAAATTAAAACATTTTTCAATGTAATACTTTGTATGATATTTTTGTTTGATTTTATACTGTTTCGCAAATACTTACCGTTTTTAAATTTCGTTTTGAAATGTCACTTAAAAGTTGTAATATTAATGCAAAATAAATACATCGCTTTGTTACAAAGTAATGATTTCACAATGCGATGACACGATTAAAAATGAACAGAAAGCATTTTGAAAAAAATGCGTGTGTTTGGAATTGGTCGGAAATGCCGAGGCATGCAAGTTGCATGCTGCGAGCAAAGTTTCGTGAGAACTGAGCCGCACACTGATATCGTGTGTACTTAAAGAGGGAGAGGGAGGAGAGATTCTGTGCGGTGTAGGTATATCAGCGATTGGTTAAACAGCTGTTCCGAAAGACCGTCAACCCGTGAGCTAATCTTGTATATATGCGGGTGATAATTTCGATGATAATTATGACACAGAAATAAATGAGGAAACAACTTTTCTTTTTAAACTGAAAAACTTTTTTTTTCAATTTGTTATCACAAATGTTTCGATACCAGTCATGTAGAAATCAGTGAAACATAGTTTTGATAAATGAAAAATGCAAATAAGATTATTTGATTACATATAATAAAATTAAAAAGATGAATTAGAAAATATTACAACATTTTTATAGAACAAAAGTGGATTTGATGACTTTAAAAAAAGTATAGAAAAGATAAAAAAGTTAAAACTTTTTCTATACTTAAACAAGTTGTTTTTTCAGATAAGTTTATCATTTTCTAGATTATCCTTTTTCAACTTTTGAAAGACTTTTTTTAATTGTATGAAAATGCAATGGAAAAATAATGCAATTTATTCGTTTTTCTATTAATTTAATAATTAATGAATCTGTTATGCTAATCTATCAGTCACCTGTTTGAACCTATCCTTACGAAATGATGCGTTAAAGAAAGCTGAGATTAATGCATATCTATTCAATAAACTCATAATTTCTATTTGCATGCATTCAGGTTTCTTATATAATTGCATAATTCTATTACTAACATTTTCGATAATAAATACATTGTTTATGAAATAACTATCAGAACTATTAATTAATTATCAATCTTAAAGAGATTAAAGTAACATATTTATTTTATATTAAAAACATACGGGCTTATATCACTGAATTTAAACGAAAAGTCGTACAAAATAACGAGTACTTTGAACGTTAAAATTGCTACCTGTTCATAATAATTGATGTATCACTCGGTATTTTCGAAATGCAAA
The DNA here is from genome assembly GCA_022817425.1 of Gryon sp. ZL-2020. Lineage (NCBI taxonomy): Eukaryota > Metazoa > Arthropoda > Insecta > Hymenoptera > Scelionidae > Gryon > Gryon sp. ZL-2020. The sequence continues at coordinate 3,338 of JABFPJ010006975.1, read as the reverse complement.
TCATCAACAAAATTTAAATCCGTCAATTTTTATTGAATTTTATTTATCAAATTCACAAATATTTTAATTGAATATTATTAAATTAGATAATATTAATTAATATTATTTTTTAAATAAATTTTAATCTAATTAAAATTGAAATAAATAATTAATATTGAAATAAATATAAAATAATAGAATTTGTTCATTCTTAATATGCAAAAACAATAATAGAAACAATAAAAATTTTATTCGTTTTTTTATGAAATTTAGTTAGGTTTTCAAATACATATCAAACATAATTCAATATAAAGCAATATTTTGCATATAAAAATAAATAATTGACTCAGTAATTAAGTCAGTAAAAACACAAGGATAAATATGATTAATATATGATTTACTTTTTCATTAGTGAATATAACATAAAAGAATTGTATGCTTCTTTTTTGTGCCCTTCATTCAATTTTTCATTCTACTCAAAAAAGAATACGCGCAATTATGTTACCAATTTTGTTTAAGTGGAAATAAAAATTTAATGAGAAAAACGTATAATTATGAACTTTGTGTATTTCCGGCAGTGATGCATAATGGCCACATGGAAACTATTAAATTGTACATCCTTGCGTTCGTAATGATATATAAAATGAGATAATAATATCGCAATACGTGTGTTCTTTCATACATTGTTATATATCAGTGAATAAAAACTAATAATGCTGTCAACAAATTCGTTTCAATGATATTTCGTTTTCATAACATCGTTCATAATATGTCATGCATAATATTTCACAAAATGCATAATTACTATTTAAATCATTGTACACAGCATTCTGAAATTAACTTCTTTTAAATGTATACATATATAAATTTATACCAAAAAATGCTTTAAATTTATAAAATAAATCTAAATCTTTTTTTATGAAAAATAATGTAAAGTAGTTGAAATGCTTTTTTTATAGAATAAAATAATAAAAACGTTTATTTGATCGAGTAGTTTATTGTAGCAGTACATATTTTCTTTCCTTTAATTATCGTTTCACAATTATTCTAAAAGTTGCATACATACATGTAATTTTATTGATAATTTTGTGTTAATTATTTACAGGTTTCGTTTCCTACAGTCTAATTAATTACATTCCGTTTCGTATTTGAATTTACTTTACGTAGATTTACGATATCAATTGACAAAAATATCTGCAGCAACAATTTTGTTCATCAATTTTTCAGTTCTCTTGCAATTATGTCGAGAAATTGTCAAATTAATTGTCAATCAATTGTAATTAACTTACCATATGAAACATCTTTTTAATAGTAATAAATCAAATAACTCGTAAAATATAATTTTAATTTGCGTAAATTTGAATTACTTAAATATTAAAACAAAAAATGTTGAATAAATATTGATAATAACACAATTTGAAAAATTGTAAGACAAATTTGAAAATGTGAATTGAAGTATTGCTGCTATGAAATAAACGAATATTTATATATTATAGGTGTTGATATAAAAATAATTGGCTTCTCAATTGTGTTTGTTACTATTAAGCGTAACGTCGAGTGGTTCGTCCATGGATTGAGAATTTGGACTGAGTTCCGGTTGTGCGCTGTTTGAAAGGTGATGGAAGAGGGGCGTAATTTGAGAAGCTCTCGGGGGATGAGGACCTTTGATCGTCAAATCCATTTCAGCTTCTTGCGGTCGGTCCCTTATAATCAGCGTCGAATCGGTTTCAGAAGGGCTACTGGTAGATCTCGGCGGAGAACCGCATCCGCATTTTAGTCTATCCGGTGATTTGTCACACGGCATCGAATAACTGTAATTAAACGATTTTCTTCTTCAATTTATTTAACAACTATTTTTATCGATAATTACTTACAAACATCAAAAAGATGTATAACATCAAATTAGATATACAAAATAGACTTTTTAATTGAGAAATTCAAAACAAGTAATAAGTGTTAGAAAAGATAAAGATAATTAGAAAGATAGTGAATTATCTTTGATATGTAATTGATTGGAATTTGTTGCATTTATTATAAGAAAATCATTGTTAGTGATTGAACAGGATTAATGTATTGTTTGTGTTGAAATGTTTATATCTTGTGAATTAATTATATTTTTCTTTGTAGTGGCGTATGTGATTAGATAATAATCTTCTGATTGATGTCACTTAAATTGTTCAGACGATTTGTATTTAGCAGATGTTATCCGAAAGATAAAAATGCATTCGCATAACTCAAAGTTATTTTTCAGGATAAAGTATTATTGATTTGTGTACAATTTCAATTTAATCAGTCATTGATGTTTTGCACACAAAACCAAATTTTAACTTTAATTTATTCGTAAATTAATGTACAAAAATGTATTGCGAATTTATTGAATTGAAAAGCAATTTTTACGTAAGCTTTCAATATGACGACTTATTTCATTATGTAAACAAAATAAATAAATTTCAACTAAATTCACTCGTAAAGTTTTCATGTAATCAATGACAAATTTCAGTTAAAAAATAACTTGCAAACAACTTCACTTTACAAGAAAAATTTACTCGAGACTAACTTCACTCGGAAACGAAAAGTTTGACGATATTCACGCTTGAGGCAAGTCACGTGACTAACTTCACTTATACAGACACCACTCGTAACCAGGGATGATACTTTAAGATCGCGATCTCTTTTTTCCACCGATCAAAAATAGTTGAAGATCGCATATACTTAGCAAACCATTAATCTTTCTGATGTATCATCGGAAACATTTGGTGATCAGTACTTCTACTCATTAAAGATCATGTACATTTAGCAAGCAGCGATCTTGGAGATTGATAATCCCAGAAATTTGACAATTAGCAATTTCAAAAAATTAAAGATTGCGATTGTTTAGCGATCAAAAATTTTGAAGTAAGACAGTTTGAAAATTGGAAATAATCATCGATTTTGGAGATCGAAGACGGCTCATATTTGGCAATCAGCGATTTTTATGAATTGAAGATCGCCAATGTTTAGCGATCAGCAATGCTTCTTGATCGAATATCACCAATGTTCAGCGATCAGCGATGCTTGTTGATCGAATATCGCCAAGGTTTGGCGATCAGCACTTGCAACAATTAAAAAACGCCATTTTTACTGTTTAACGATCTTGGTTGGTCCATAATTGCAAACATTTTGCGATCTGCGATCCTTTTTGATCGAAGATTGCCAATGTTTGGCGATTAGCGACGATTTGGGTTGATGAAAATGCGATCCTTTTTGATCGAAGATTGCCAATGTTTGGCGATCAGCGACGATTTGGGTTGATGAAAACAAGTGTTTGGCGATCAGCACTTAACTTAAAGCATTTATTAATTACTAGCTGAAGCCCCGGC
>JABFPJ010006974.1:0-10366 GCA_022817425.1 Gryon sp. ZL-2020 | reverse complement strand
ACTTTACACGGCAGCAAACTCTAATTTACAGTGGGGGTATGTAAGACCTATATTCTCAGTGACAATGTCAGAAATAAAATAATATTAATAATTATTAATAATATAATAATTATTAAAAAATAAAAATAATAATTAATAATAATAATAATAAAATAATAAAAAATAATTTTACGAATGAATTAATTAATTTTAATACATTGTTTTTCTTAATAACACTCACAAATGTACAATTTATAATGATTTATATTTACTTTTCAGAGCGAAAATGAAAATAGACGATATCAAACTGCCGGCAAAAGCTTCTTTCGTTTTGAAACCGAGCACAGAGTCAATCGAACGGGGAAATGGCGCCTCGTTAGGTGCATGGAGCGGATCGTTTTTAACACTTGCTCTCTGTTTAGCGGCCTGTCTCAAGCTGACTTTCATATAACACAGTAATACATTTGAAACTGTGCTTTGCCGAGTCCGCTCGATAACTTGCTGTTGAAGATCGCTGCCGATAAACGGATTTGTCATCATACGTCTATGTCGTCGAAAAGCATTGACATTTGCGAATTTTATTGCGTACTCTTATTTCTGCATCAATCACCGGTGCTTTTTGTTTCTATTTCTTTTTCTCGTTTTCTAATTTATTGCAACCCATATAACTTTCCAGACGATTTATTTAAATTATGAACCATGTGGTATTACAAGAGCAAAATTTAGGTGAATTACAAAATTAGTATTAAATTGGTGTAATTAATTTTTAAAAAATATTTGTTTACAATGCGAAAAAAATTGTTTTGCATGTCTTTTGTACATATTTAAATTAAATTATTGTTATTTATGTAAAAAAAAAAGATTGAAATCGTATGAATTTTATGCTAAAGTTTAGTATTTTTTGTTTGAAATATTTGTTACATTAGCAACTGTGATACGTTCTAGCGATGTAACTTTAATTAGTTAAATAAGTTTAAATTATAATAATTCCTGATTATATTATATTATTATATGCTTTTAAATGATCATGTATAATTAAAGCGAATAATTGTTTTATTGTAAAATAAAGTATAATAAAATTCAAACTATTCAATGTGTTACATTAAATAATAATATTTTCTAACAGTTTAAATTGTTTTGAAGCTATAATCCTTACAAAGATAATGTTTATTTCAAAATTTTAGTAAATTACAATATTTTGTATAAAAAAAATGATTATATGTTGATTATGCAATGATTTTGAAAATGCACGTATTGGAAAAGGTTCTTATAACATTATTTATTTATTATATAACAGTGTATTATTGCACATAAATTAAACTGTACTTTTTTCTATTAAAATATTTCAATAAAATTGAATATATATTGTGATTACGCTGCAAAAGTAAGAATATAAATCTGGCATTATAACGAGCCTCTTTGAGACTACCTTTATAACATTTCTTTTTCTAGTTATAAAATATAATTATTGAAATTTGCTAAAGAAAGGTTTGATCGGATCAATCGTACAAAATATTCGTAATTTGTTTCATAACCTTTCATAAGTTTATGCATAACATTTGGTTGCATAATATAAATTATATCTGAAATAATAATATGTACAATTGAATTATAATTTAAACCAAAATTATAGGAACTAAACTTATAATATTGCTTTAATAAATTTATTCATTTAAGTAGAAATATTTTCTGATTTGAATGATTATGTAACCCTAAATTATAAACAAAATTAAGTAAAATTGAAAAAAATTACATATATTCTCTAAAAATAAGCATTCATTCTACAATGCCTTGAATCAAGAGACACGGTAGTGTCTCTGGCCAAGTTAAAAAAAAACAATCGTTTTTGTTTGCACTTTTACAATGTATATTATGTAATTAAAGCTCTTTAACTTTGCATAAAAATACTTGATAAAATACATTAATTTTTCTCGTTGAAAGTTTATTAAATAGTTTATCACACTTTCAAAAGATTTATTTCGAAAGGTGTTTCATTAGTTATACGTTTGAATATTCAATAACAAAAATTGATAACTCTGTTGGTAAAATAAATATGTCAAGATGATTGCGTATTGCAACATCGATAGTTCTCGTCAATTCTACGTCAAGTATTTTAAAGTGCAATGTGAATTGTAATGTTGTGCTTCAGAAAATGAAGTCACGTTTTAGAAAGTTACTTTATTTTTGAGTTTCCATAAAATCGTTTGTTTTGCTTGATAAACATAGTTGTTTTACGTGAACAGATTATTGCTATTTTCTGATTAAAGAATTATTAATTAAATATAACAATATAATATGTATGCAGTAATTATATTAATTTAATAAATAAGTAAAAAACTGAAAATGAGATACAAATTGCATAATTAATGTTAAGCATATAAAAAAACAGTTATGTATTTTTTTCAATAATATAAATAAATTCAGACATAAAACTTTATTTAAGTTTTTAAAAATAAATTAAAAACTTACATAACTATATTTTGTGTATGATAATATTATAATCGCCTACACTGAGGCAAATATAATAACAAAAATTACTATGATTCATTGAGAAAGTGTTGTATACCGGGATTTTTGAATAAAATACTATAAAATATAATAAAAATTATTATATTGTGTTATATATTTTGTTTTACACATAATATTAAATTTTATAATAATTTGTTACAATTTTTATTATATTTTATAGCATTTTTTTAAATATGGTTCAGACATAAATAAAAATTCTATTTTTCTTGACTTAAAAAATGTTTGCGAGTGTCGAGAGAATTGAACCCGAGACTCAAAGTTGGTAGTCCACTACCTTATCCACTCGACTATTTTCGAGTTTAAACTCACAACTCGTATTGAGAAATACACTTAAACATTTTAGTTGTAGTGATTAGTGTATTTTCCAATACGAGTTGTACATCAAACCTGGAAATAGCCGAGTAGACAAGATGGTGGGCTTGTAATTAGGAGGCTCAGGTTCAATTCTTTGGACCTAGCAACTTTTTTTAATTCAAGAAAAATAGAATTTAGATAAAATAAATTTATTAACAAATAATCCTTAACAATATTTATGTTAAGAAATAAAATGAAAAAATAAATTTTATTAATATATAGAACATATGTAAAAAATGGCTATAAAATATAATGAAAATTGTAACAAATTATTACACAATTTACTATTATATGTAAAACAAAATATATAACACAATATAATAATTTTTACTATAATATTTGCCCCAGTGTACAACTATCATTTTTTAAATATCATATTTGCTGCAAAATACACTTGACTTTCTCAAATGTCACATTCTCAAATGTCAGAATCTCTCAATTGTAACGACAAAAATCTCCCAAAAGTCGCGAAAATTCGTGGTGAGATAGTTAAGTGTAAATGTAAATTTGAGAGAGTTAAGTGTAAATGATTAGTTTAAAACTAGAATTACAATGTGTGTTAATATTATTTGTTTTTACGTGTGGAGTGGGTTTTGAGTGCAGTTACCCGCGCAATTACCTCAAAAGATTTTTATTTTCATTCTGTGACATGGTTTTATTCTATGAAGCATCATGAGATATCCTATCGAGTGTTTTTCAGATAAAAAAAAAGTCTGGCTGCATATAAAGTCTTGCAATTTATTGAAACTTGCATAAACGTCAATCATGGCAGTAATTCGGTATTGTATTGTGTTAGTTTTGCTAGGCGAATTTGTTAGCGCGGAAATAAAAAACAAAGGCTGGTGGAAAAATACAGTATTTTACCAAATTTATCCGCGAAGTTTTAAAGACAGTAATGACGATGGTATTGGTGATTTGAACGGTAAAAACCACAGTTTAAATCTTTTCGATCAAAAATAATAGTGGTTGATAGTTATTTTTCGTAATAAAATTGATATTTTATTATCCAAATTGTATTAATAAAATTAGAAGCTCAGAATTTATAAATAATTCGAAAATCTTAAAAGTTAATAAATGATGGAACATGTCAAGCGTTTATTAAATGAATCTTACGTTTAGGCAACATTTTTACATGTTTTATAACTTTGATTGTCTTTTATTTTCAATATTCATTTCAAATTTAATCCATTAAGATTAACAGTTATTCATTAGAATCAAGTCAAATTCACTCGATTCAATTACAAAAATGAACTTGAATCAAGTAAAATATGCATTTAACATATTGAGTACATTTAAGTTAGTTATGGACTAAATTCAAGTCCATAAAAATTTGAAACATATCGAAATATAAAGAAAAGTTAATGTTTTTTTAATTTAAAAAATAAATAATTTAGCATACTTAAAATTTTTCATTTAAAGTATATAAATAGTTGAATATCTATTAATTATTAATTGTATATCTTAATAAATTTAATTTAAGTTGTATATGGACTTGATTTTAGTCCACCAAATTGATTGTTTCTATGTAATAGAAAAATAAATTCATTATATGTGTGAATTTAAGTATATATAATATCAAATATCACTTGATTCAAGTGAATGTCACTTGATTCAACGTCCTGGTTTTTTTAGTGTTTTAAAACTAACAAAAATAATAGAACTAACATTAATTTATAGGTATAACTAGTAGACTGGAACATTTTCGACAGTCTGGAATAGGTGCAGTATGGTTGTCGCCAATTTTCGCCAGTCCGCTGGTTGACTTTGGCTACGACATATCGGATTATCGAAAGATTGACGAAGCGTTTGGAACAATGGCTGACTTCGAATATTTGATCAAAAAGGCACATCAAATGGGAATAAAGGTATAAAAGTAATATATAAATCTAATTCAAATATAAGATCCTAATTATTACATACTTATACACAGGTTATCCTTGATTTTGTTCCGAATCACACATCAAACCAGCACAATTGGTTTATTCAAAGTTACAAGGGTGAATCAAAGTACGCGAATTATTATATATGGCGAAGAGGCAGGAACAATAATAGATCCCCGCCGAACAACTGGTTAAGTATTTTCAACGGTCCCGCGTGGACGTACAATGCCACCCGCAGATTATGGTATTTCCATCAATTTTTACCACAACAGCCGGATCTTAATTATGTGAATCCCGACGTGCAAAATGAAATGATTGTAAGCAAGATTATTTTAATTTCTCAATCGAAAGATAAAAGTATTCAACAATTACAATGCGGAATTAACAAAAATATGTTATGTATAAATGTTTTAAATATAATAATTAAATTAAAAAGGCCAAATTTTAATGATTTGATTTCGGATTAACAACGACAGAATGTACTCAAATTTTGGCTGGGAAAAGGAGTCGATGGATTTCGATTGGACGCAGTTCCGTATCTGTACGAAAATGACGAGCTTTTGGATGAGCCTCGATCATACGATCCAACCGCCACAAGCAACGAAAGTGATTATTTGCTCCACATTTATACAAAAAATGATCCGCGTAATTATGAATTAATACTTTCTTGGCGAAAGGTGTTAGACGAATGGGCCGATTTGTTTGATGAAGACGAAAAGGTACAAAAAATGATTCAACCGATTTTTTTATTCATTATAATTGTTTAATGTTCGAAATTTTTTGTTTACTTTAAACAAATGTTTGTTTAATGTTTACGTACGTAGAATTGAATTGTTTAAATGCTAAAGATTTGATTTATTTTAAAATACTTGTTATTGTTAATGGAAGATTTGATATTTAGGTCATACTGAGCGAAGCTTACACGGACTTAACGAACACAACGAAATTTTATACGGCCGGATCAAATGTTCCATTCAACTTTGTATTTATCTCAGACACAAACGCAGCATCCACACCGTTCGATTTTAAAACGGGAATTGAAAATTGGCTGACATCAATGAACGCACTTAACGGAGATTACGTCGCCAATTGGGTGGCAAGTAGAATAACTAAACATTTGAACATTTATTTCTCAAATATACAAAATCAATTACATTGAACGTAACTGATATATATATATATATATATATATATATATATAATGGGCGCTTGTAAGTTGGATAATAAGAATATCGATTTTCTTAGAAATAGATTATGTTAGCCTACAAGAAATCCATATTGTTAATTGATCAACTTGTTAGGATTCGTTATTCAAAGGTTTGATTCACTTGTGATTTATATGCTGCGCTTAAGTAGTTTATAGGATTTTCTGTGCTTTACGAGATCAATGGAAATCACATTTTTGTCGCTAAACTCACGTATTTTCAGCGAATTCATGCGGAAGAAAGTCAATTTTATGTTAAAGTTAACATTTGATTTTCATGTTAAATCAAACTTAACATTTGTAATACTTGGAAATCAGAGACTTAATTCCGATGTTGATCCAAGAAACAGAAGATAAAAGTTATAATTTATGAATCAAATATATTTAATTAGGTGGATAATCATGACAATCCTCGAATAACCAACCGATATCCTGACAGAGGAGATCAGATGACTATGTTGACGATGATTTTGCCTGGTATACCTGTCACTTATTATGGTGATGAAATTGGTATGACTGACAATGATAACATTACGTACCAAGAAACGCAGGATCCAACTGCATGCAATGTGGGACAGGATCAATTTATGACAGTTTCTCGCGATCCGGAAAGAACGCCATTCCAGTGGGACAATACGACAAATGCTGGTTGGCATCAATATTTTATCGTACAAATAATTATAATTTGATACTTATTTTTTATTATTGTCACAAAAATGACTATAAGGTGCCAAACTATATACGTATAGGAATAAATTTGATTTTCAACCATCATTTTCGTCTATTAATTATACAAAAAGATGTTGTTTAACTAAAAAAGAAATAGACTAAAAGCTTGAATAAATTGTTTCCCATTTGTTGAAAGAAGAAAAGCAAAGTAAGATTCATTGCGAATTCTTATGATTAAATTTTCATTTTCACTTGTTCACAGGCTTTAATGAAGGAGCAAAAACTTGGCTTCCAGTGAACCCGAACTACGTGTACTTGAATTTATTAAACCAAACACTAACTCCTCAAAGTCCTTATCAACTGTACACAGCCTTAACGTCATTAAAAAACAGCTCAGAAGCATTGAAACAAGGCAATTTAACTGTTGAGGTGTTTAATCGAGACAGGGTTCTGGGCGTATTTCGCAGCACAAAGAACGAATCTATTTGTCTTCTTATTAACTTTTCGAATACAACGACAATAAGTGTCGACATTTCCAGTTACGTGGATCCACAGTTTAACTCGGCATTCATTTATGTTGCTAGCACAAATGTTGAAGGCATTCTTTGGGGGTAAGTTAGTACAAATACATATATATAAATGTATATATATATATATTTCAGAAGAAAAGTCAATTTATTATGTTGAATATATACATTTAATGTTATATATTCAATATATAGTTAAAATATAAAATAAAATTATTAAAATACATAATATACTTTGCATACATATTTGCATATGTAACCGCAAAAAACACATAAATATATATTTTACGTATATATTTTCGTTTACATGAGAACATGAATTATATAAAATATTTAAATAAAATATACGCAGCCTTCATTTGCTCAAAAAAAAAAAACATAATCATTGACAAGTTCGACAAGTGGTTTTGTTTGAAATATATATTTTTTTAATTTATTCAAATTGAAATCATAATCGAACGAAAGTACAATAAATGTCGATTAATATATTCGACGCGTTTTCCAAACATGTCATTGCATTTGACGTTTGAACTCAGCGCAAACCTTTGAAATAAATTGAATATCATATAGAAAATAAAACATTGCAATGTATGTTACTTGCAATTTCATCGCACTTATTCGTTAATATTTTCATATTCTTTCAGACACAGAATATTTGCATGCACAATTCAATTAAATCATTTGTCGTCATTATATGAAAATTTAATAAATTAATTAGCCAGACGAAAAAGTATTCACGTTTTTATCGAAAGAGTACGAAATTGATTCAATTTTGTAGAAATTAACCTTTTCACTTCATGCATTTTAATGGAACAAAGGTAAACTTTATATTGTAAAAAGAAAAAACGCATAGCGATCAGATGGGAAAGAACAAAAAATGAATTGAAAATTATAATGAATAGAAAATTAAATAATATTTTGTTGCCATCATCATTATATATTGTGTTAATTATCAGTTATGTTCATGTTGAAAGAATTTAATTGAACAATGAATGAAAAATGGCAAATGAATATTTCTTTTCGCACAATTAATTCAATTTTGCACATTTCAAATGATAATGTTAGACTTAATCTCAATGTATATTAAGTAAGTATTTCATTATTCAAGTTATAACGCTAAATAAAAATAAAGATAAAAGCACTACATTAATAATATTATATTGTACAACTTTTTCCACAAGTCGTACACGATACTTTTTCCAACAAGGGCATGAAAAGTGACCTGTTTTCTCAACGTGTTTTCAATTGAGAAAAGTCAACCTCTTTTCGCCATGAGTGGGAAAATTAGAATTTCTCTATCAATAATTAACTTCAATATAATAAAATTTGGATATAACTATAGGTAGTAGAATTGTTTTGAACTTAATTGATTTGAAGTTGCTGATTGAAAGAAGTTATGGCATGTTCGGGAAAAAATTTACCAGGTTAGATTAAACAAATAATCCGATCGAACTCATGTTCGAGTAAATAATCCATGGATTATTTAGTGATATTACTAAATTGTCACCAAATAATCTAATCGAACATGAGTTTGATCGGATTATTTGCTTAATCTAACCTGGTAGATTGAACCTAGCTACTTTCCCGAACATGCCATTAGATTATTATTATATAATATTTTGGCGCGAAAATCATATATTATTTGAATCAAAAAGAATATCATATTTATGATTGAGTTTATCAGTATCTGATTTTAAATTTAATGTAAATTTTATAAACTTTTTAATATATAACATTTCTGAAATTTTTCTTTTTTGTTCATTATTTTCTGAATCTAATATTTGAAATTGATCAAAGTTAATTTGATGTGATGGATTATTTTCTTTATGGTGAGTAATAACTATATTAATATGTGAGTCTAAATTGTGTTTATGTTCTTTTAATCTTGTTTGAATATTTCTTTTTGTTTCGCCAATATATGTCTTTTAACAATTACAATCAATTTTATATACAACTCCAGTACTTTTTTTCTTTTTTTTTATAATATTAATTTAAAAAAATTTTGAATATTAATTTAGTAATAGTACATTACGCAACAAGGGAGATGAGGAGATGATCATCTTCCATGTTGCGTACTATATTTTTCGTTACGAGGGAGAGAAAAAAGCCATTTTCCTAAATCTCCCTAGGGAGGAAAATGGCATTTTCCCTCCGCGAGTAACGAAAATATTTTTAAATGTTTGATTTTTAAATTTGAGAAATGTATTTTACAACATCGAATAATTATTATAATGATTTCAAATTAATTAGTAAAATGTAGACGGAATTGTCAAATGCTTGTCAAAGCTTAGATTATGTACCTTGTCGCAAAGTAAAGGCTTACACTTTAATCAGGATTATGTATTATGAGATTGTCGTGTGCACATAGGCAAAGATCCATAACGTTGAATGTTCTAAATGTATGCACTTTTCAGCACGCAAGTAAAATTAGAAGCGGTGAAACTGCCTCCAAAAGCGTCCTACGTTCTAAAATCCAGTACCGAGTTTTTTGATGAAAACGCTGCCGCGTTGGGCACATCGAGCGTGTCGCTGCTGACGCTCGCACTCAGTTTAACGGCCTGGCTTTCGCTGAATTTCATATAGAAACGATAATACATTCCAATACACTGGATCAATATTTCCTGTTGTAGATTACACTGATAAGAGGACCGTCAACTTTTTGTTGGTGTTTTGCGAGATTCGTTTTTATTATTAAAGTGAAATATCAATGGATTATGACGTTTGAATAGACTAACCTCACTTTTTAATTATTTCAATAATACTTTTAATCTTAATTTAAATTTACACAAAAATGTGTTTAGATATAGAAACATTTAAACTTGTATTAACTATTTATTTAACATTTATTAATTTTTATTATTTTTTTAATGTTTGAACTTAGTTTTTATTCAAAACTAAGTCCAAAAAATGTATTTCGAAAAATCTTGTCATTCAAAATAAAAAATTTAAATGACAAAATGAAATTTTTTTTGAAATGTGTCTTAAAATATATCAACAGACAACAACAGATACCATTTTAACCCTCCATTAGTATCGTTTTAAAAAGTTCCGTGTTTGGTATCGTGAGAGGACCGCCCTCACTATGCTTTAACATAGGCCTAATTTTGCGATGTTGCCAAATGTACTTTTTTCGGGTGGGCGAGAAGGGAGGCGATCACTCGAGCGCTCGAACGACTTGGCAACACTGTACGCAAATTTTCATAGACGAGTTTGGTATCGTCGTG